>CAUYSK010004819.1:0-11827 GCA_963575035.1 Avahi laniger | reverse complement strand
GGGGAGGGATGAAAAATTACCTGTTGATCTGGGTGGTGGGTGCATGAAAAGTCCGGACTTCCCCACTATGCAACATGTCCATGCAACAAAACTGCAATTGCATCCCTGAAATCTACAAAAATTTTTAAATAAAGAAAGACAATCAATTTAAGGAACAACAATTGGAGCTATTAAAGACATGGCAGCACGCTCTAGACAAAGGATGATTATCTGAAGGAGGAGCTAAGAAGGTTCTCTGTTATTCCAGGCAGTAAAACTAGGACCGATATTTGAAAGTTACCAGGAAACAGATTTTGTTTGGCCTCTTGTAAAGAACTTTTCAGCAAACTGGACTGTTTTAAACAAGATCATGCTCCCACAAAAAAAGCAGAGGTCTCCCCATCATTGGGAATATTCAAGTTAAAGCAAGACCGAATGGCAAGAGATGCTGCGTTGGGTAGAAGGTCGCATTTCATGGCCTTGAAGTGCTCCCGGCACTTCCGATCCTTTGACGCTGTGGAGAAACGGGGATCTCGCAAACACCTGCCATCCTCCAGTAGGCGTTCAGGTTCCTGGGATCTGTCCAGGATCTATGGAATGGCAACAGTCAGATGCGGCTGTCTCCCAGGAATGTCTCCTTTCCCAACAACTCTTTTGGACCAGGAGATGGACACTAATAAACTCAAGCAGGGAATTAAAATGATCCTCTTTTAATGCTATTTGAAGTTGAACCTTCAGAGCATTCTTTCTTCTTCACACTTCTGTCCCTTTCTTTGTTTAAAAGAATTGTGTCAGGAGCTGTCTTCCCCTGTGATTACCCCTGTCACTGCTGCTCAGGTTGGTTTTACTAAGTGGCAAGCGAATCTCCCAGAGAAAATGGATGATGGGCAGTTCTAAAGGGGAGCGTGGAGACTTTTCATCTCGGAGCTGCGCACTCCTCAGACGGGGCTGACATTGCCTGTAATGTTGCCCTGAGATGAGAGGCTACCCACTCAAAGGGAATCCTCTGAACGTGAGCTCCATGGCGCCCCCATATCGCTTCAAAGTGCTGATTTGCCTGATAGTGAGAAGTCCCTGCCAGATAAAGGCTCAGTGATTGTTAGTTGATGACTTGAAGAGGTACCAGTCAGTTCTGCTAGATCAACAGCCAGGTTGGTTCCGGGACAGACTTTCACAGGGCTTCAGAGTGTGGCATTCTCAGCGGCCAAGATGATGCCCCCTGCAGAGTGTGCGGTTCTTGTAGTGAGTTTAATTCGAGAGGGGGAGTGATTTTCATCATAATTAAATGAAGCAAGGAGGAGTTCAAAAGGCACTTCTGTGCCAGTCTACAAAGATGCACACTGAGACACTAAGTCAGATGTCATGCTTTTGGGAGACTGCGTCCTCATGGCATCGGATCTGAATGAGAAGCAAAGAATCACATCATTCAACGCTCTTCAGCATGACTGATTTTTGCCTTTCATCCTTGTCATTGCAGGCACAGCTATGAAAATGGACTCAGGATCCTGCAATGAAGCGGTGGGAAACCCAGGACGACTTGATTCTTCACACAAGCAGGAGAACTACATGTTCCAACCAACACTTTTTCCCTTTAGGGTTATTGTGCTTTTCAGTCCATTCGATATCAGATTCCACCCTATCATATATCGTCTGTATAATACGCCTCTTTGTGTTTCTTCACATAGTAGACCTCAATAACTAAGGATCCTTTCTAGGAGGCGGAAAAAGCCAGTCACCTACTTATATTCCATTTGTGTCCACTAGGTTACCTGAAAATGACTATTGGCTACTGAACTTCAGGAATGTACATGTAAATCGAATAGAGTATGTGGCTCATATTAACTTGATATAACAAAATCTGATGACGTTGGAGGGTAGAGTAAACACAAAGTCCAGAGTCTCCTCCCGACCCCGCAGTGCAGGTATGGTTGATGGCAGCGACGGTTCTGTGTGCCTGGGGCCAGCTCTCTCCTCCCAGCTCTCTCCTTCCCTCACTTCTGGAATAGCTCAGCGTCGCTTTGAAGACATCATCATAGCTGTCTACATAGTTGATTTAATTTCACAAACATTGATTCGGTACCTATTATGTGCCAGACTCTGGCTAGGAATATAAAGATAAGGAAAACATCTTGGGAAGCTGTATGTATAAATAACTACAATGTGTGAGACATGCCATGATACAAAGTATAAGCTATGAGGGGTACAGAGGAGGAAATATTGAATTAGGAACAGTGGGGGTCAGTGAAAGTAATTTAGAGGAAATAAACACTGGTGCATGTGGAAGAACCATTTCTTAGGGTTAAAAAGCATGGAAAGGCAGGTGAAAGCTTATCTTTGGATTTCAGCTTCTCAATTTATAACATTGTATGTATTATTTAGGACTCTGTTGGGGGCTAATGGCAGAAAACTAACTCAGATTGCTGTAAGCTAGAAAAAAACAATTGACATTATAAAAAGTACCAGATACAGATTTCAGACACGACTGGGTCCATAGGCTCATTCATCAGCTTATTTGTTTCCTTGCTATTGAGTGTTTGATTTGCTTATATATTTTGAATATTAATCCCTTATCAGATGTGTGGCCTGCAAATATTTTCTCCCTTTCCATAGGTTGTCTCTTCATTCTGCTGATTGTTTCTGTTGCTGACAGAAGCGGTTTGGTTTGATGCAATCCCATTTGTCTGTTTTTGCTGTTGTTGCCTGTGCTTTTGGGGTCATATCCAAAAAAATCGTTGCCCAGACCAATGTCATAGAGCTTTCCCCCTTTGTTTTTAGTAGTGTTATAGTTGCAGTTCTTACATATAAGTCTTTAATTCATTTTGAGTTGATTTTGACGTATGGTGTGTGATAAGGGTCTAATTTCTTTCCTCTGCATGTGTATATCCAGTTTTCCTTCATGGGCTCGTTAGGACTTGGCCCCTTGTCACTTCTCAGCTCTGCTATCTTTCTTTTGGCTTTATGCAGAAAGGCCCTTCACTTATGACAGTAAAGGAGACCACCAGTAGCTCCTGGTTTATAGCCTATCTTTTGGGAGAAGAGTACCTCTTCCTCCAAAGTCAAACAGAAGTGCTGGAATGGTGTCTCTGGTTTTGCTGGTTTAAGTGTCCACCATGCCCTCGCTGATTACTGTGCCCCGGGAGGTGGACGACTCTGCTCGGCCGATCTCGGTCATGTGTCCACCCAAATGACACAGAGTGAGAATGAGGAACGGGGGTTTCTTATGGAAACTTATAGTGGGATGGTTGGCAGGCAAAACCAATAGATATCCACAGTTCCTTTCCTTTCCTGATTCTGCTAGAAATTTCCTTCCATTCTTTCTGAGGCTCTTAGGATAGGGTTGTCCAATATAGTAAATAAAAATACAAAGCATCCAGATAAATTTGGATTTATGATAGAGTAACTTTTTGGTGTATGTTCTATAATTGTTATTTATCGGAAATTTAAATTTAACCAGCCATCTTATATTTTATCTGGCAATCTTACAGTACCTCTCAGAAGAAACCACTGCACATACTAATAGAATCTGCTAATAGCTTCAAGTATTCTCTCAATGTGTATTTTCTCTTAAACAGGGCTTGAAACTTCCACTGAAGCTGTCTTTATCAACTTTATCTATATACTGGACTCTCCCAAGGAACTTTAAAAATACCAATGACTGGGTCCCCGTCTGTCTGCACCGAATCAGAATATCTGAGGCTGGAGTTTAGACTGTTTCAAGGATCCCTAGGAGATTTCAGTGTTGAAACGGCCAGGATGGAAAAGCAGGGCACAAAAGTGTGAGCTCTTTGAAGGTAATTTCTGCATTCGAAAACAGGAAAAGAGGCCTGGGAAGTCTTTCCCAGTGTTTCTAACAATACACCAGCAGCCAGTCATCATCTGCTCTGCCTTCTACCAGATGGTTTCTGGTTCACAAAACACACTAATAAATTTGATAAAAACAAGTCACTTCTGGTATGATTCTTCCAATGGGGGGAGGCAAATGTAGCCTGAGTGTAATTTTTACAAATGAATGCCAATAGAGAGTCTTTCCTGAAAGAGCGAAATGTGGAAATGATGGTTAAATTGTTATCTAGCCTGAATTTACTAAATTTTAGTGATTTAATTATTTTCTGCACGTGTTAGCTATGCAGTTTCAACACTTTCTGCTAAGCCTTTTAACCATGAGAGATTTGCAAGTTATCTGCAGATTGTGCTTAGAAGGGCCTTAGTATATGACATCTTCAGTTGACATGAAAGTAGAGCGGTTTTGAGATGGTCTCTATGTGTTAATTCTATGTCCTTCTGCTCCTCTGCTCTCCTCATTTTCTTAGATCGTGTTGGGTCTGTGACTATGGCTGCTGCGGCTTTCGCTTTAACCACATTTACTTATATAGATTGCTTCCAACTTTACACGCCAGGTCCTGAATTCTAGTCCAGACATGAGATGTATCAGAATCACCAGGAAAGCTTAATACACACACATATAAACAGACACACAGACGCACACACCCTAGTACCATTCTCAGTAATTTGGGTAACTTGAGGCAGTTGGTTGGGTGTAGGTCATTGAAAATACCTCCCCAGGTGCTCCTACTGCACTTTCAGCTTCCAAGACCACTAGGCCCATTTATAATGCTCAGCAATCTGTGTTGGGTAAGGTTGATGTTAATGAAAGTTAACATTGGTTGATCACACATGATGTATGAAGAAGACCTTTATTACACACATCATCTCCAATCCTCATGTGCCCAATGAGATTTTATTTCCATTCGACAAATGGAAAAACTGAGTAATTGATGTTAGCTTTAAAATCACATAGCTTATAAATTTGGAAAGGAGAGTTTTATTTCTTATAAAGAGTTACAGCCTACAAGGTGGTCATCCTGACAGGCTCAGAGGCTCATCCTCTGGTAGAGCCCAGAAACAGACACTTGCAGGAGGGGAATGTGGAACAGGGATTTATGCTGAATGGGTTGGCCAAGTATGCATATCCAACAGATTATGGTAGGAGCTATGAATATTCATGAAAGGGCATTACACACATGCATGATAAGCAAACATGCATGTTATGTCTGCCCATGTTCACCTTGGGGTGCCGACCTAACATTTAAAAGTATTACAGTTAGGCCTGTAAGTCACAGCGTGAAGCAGAGACACGAAGGCATTCAGTGCGCAGCCTCCATAAACCAGCCAGAACCAGTCCACAGTCCACGGTCTCTTCTCAGGAGCTACGGAAATCGGTTTCTTGTCCAATCAGAGCTCTAGTTACAGTTTGTGGAACAAGCGTACAGCACCTGGCAGAGGATGAGCTGCAGTTGTTTTAATATTGCTTATCTGGAGGCCAGTGCTTGTTTAGGTACTAAAGAAGAAGAAAAACCTTGTGGCAGTTAGAACATGGTTTATTCTTTAAGTATAGGATGTATGGCTCAACTCTTGCCTGGCATGGCCTCAGGCCTTGTTTATAATTTGATACCTTATTACAACAAAGAGTCCATTCTATCAGTCCTATGATCTCTATTTTAACATTAATTGTAGTCAGTTTTTGTATATAAATCACCTAAAGGGAAGGGGTATGATGGAGCGTGTCTGACCTCCCATCCTATTATGGCCAGGAACTCAGTTTTCCAAGGTTTCTCTGGGGTCTCCCTTGGCCAAGAGGAGGTCCATTCCATTGGTTGGAGGACTTAGGATTTGTAGTTTACACTGAGCACCGTCAAGATCACCTGACTTATACATGGTAGAGCTGGGATTCACATCCATATCCTGATGTATGTCCAGTGCCTGTGCCGCTATGCATGGCACTTCATTGTCCTTACGGCCACAGAGACAGCACAGGGGCCTGAGTGCAGTGGGTCACATATCTGAAGGCTTTATTCCTGGACAGGATATTCAGCTCCTTTTTGCTTAGGTTCTGTCATTTGACGTATACATCTTACCAGGCAGAACCACGTGAAAGAATATTCAGTGTCTTACTGTGACTCCCAGAACCAATCACAGTGACCTGTCCTCTGAAGACAGCAAAGCAATGTTCCTTGATAATGAAGTCAGGAGGCCCTGACTTCTGAAGACATAATGAAGATGGGCGTCTTCCCTTCCACCCTCCCACCTTCCCTTGCATGGCTCTTTGGAGAGGTGAACTCTTCTGGGTAAAGACAGCATTTATAATATCCATCTGAGCCTCCCTAAGGCTCATTTCCCTCTGAGATAGTGGAGGTTTTTCATATCCACAACTATCTTAGTCCACTCGGGCTGCTACATAACACATGGTGGAAAGGGCCAGTGAGCTCTCTAGGCTCCTTTATAAGAGCACTGATCCCATCATGAGGCTCCACCCTCATGGCCTAATCCCCTCCCAGAGACCCCACCTCTTAAAACCATCACTTAGAGGTTAGGATTTAAACATATGAATTGTAGGGGAGTGGGGGCGGGGCACAAACATTCAGACCACAGAAATAATTTACCCAGAAGAGTAAGGCACGGTCACACAGGAAAAGCGAATTAAGATAACACAATAAACAGGAGTATTTTGCAAAAAGGGAACTTTTGATCTGCTGACTGAGCATCTTGTTTCCTTCTAGATAAACACCAGTCCCATGAAAGGCTTAACCAGATTGATGTGAGGTCGGGATATTTCCCTAATGGGAAAAAATTATTCTGAACTCTCCAAAGAGTTAATGATTTCTGCAACTGGGATTTTCTGCACTGTTGTGTACACTATCAGCATAGCTGTGTTTAAATATTGCAATAGTTTCATAATGTGTTTCCTGCTACCCCAAGTGGCTGGGTATTCCAAACAAATCTTTGGTAAATATGACATTTTTTCTCACATTCCTCATCTCTTCCTGCTGGCCGCTCATGCCTGTTGTTTTTCTCCTTTCCCTTTCCCATGCTACACAAAGGATGAAGACATACGAATGTGCACGAGGGAGGTGGCCCACAGAGATGTCCTCGGTAGTCCGAAAGCAGAGGCATTCCACATGTTTGAGGATCCAGGGGCTCAGGGGTCGCCCCTCAGCCCTTCAGCTGTTAACATTGAGGCCAATGTTTCCAATTCTGTCTCTGGTGGCCGTAACCTAGAAGTCAGTCCCTCTCGTCAGTAGTCAATGAGAATGATTTACTGGTACGATTGCAGTTCCCCGGGGAGCAATTCTCATGGCTCAGCTGGCTGTCAAGATTTATCTTGCAGACATCGTCTAGTTAGAGTCTCTGAGCTGAGTCAACCAGGGGAAACTCAACTAATTTTTCTGTCATTCAAAGCACAAAATTGTAGCTTCGAAGGAGCTTACAGATCTTCTCATCCTGTGGTTTTTACCCTGGGCTTCAGAGATATGTTGGGTCAGCAGAAGTACTCCGGGGGGTAATGCAGAGTGAGGGGGCCACAGAGTGGATCTGGACCCTGGCAGCCTACTACTGCGTCCGACAGAGTAGCTGGGCTTTCCCATGTCTTTTGTATTTAGAGTCCATATAATATTTTGCTTAATCCAATAGGGGACATTTATTTTGATTTTTGGTCTGGGAAGTATGGAGTATCCTTTCCCAGTGGCAGCCCAATTTTTGTTCAAGGAATTAGCTTCTCCCCTGCTATGTATTTTCTTGGTGGAACTACAAATCCAGGTGTCTATTCAGCAATGAAAGATAAAAGGGGTCTCTGGGGCTCCTCCTCCCAGATCTGCCAGCTTTCTGACCTGGTACAAGCAGTGAAAAGGTCACCTGCGCGAAGCTTGGCCAACCATATGCTGGAATTTGGAACAGTGAGCAAACAAGGAATGCAAAAGCAAAAGAAATGGTTGGGTTTCATCTCTCACAGCATCATTGCTCAGTTTTGCTCTGCGATGGGTCTCTTTCTGTAGCTGCTGCTGCCACGCTGCTTGCAGTGCCTTGCTGGGCTCCTTATTATTTCTTAAACCTAGTTTCTTAGCTCTTAATTCTATGACATTTTATATCCATATGAAATTAACTTCTTTTTTCTTACACACAAAACACTCTAACTTACACAAACATCCATATTTTTATAGGGGAAGAAATTGAATCTGAAACAGGGAGTATACCTCGCTAAGAAGTCCCCTTGCACTGAATCAGAACTAAGCCTAGAACTCGAATCCAGCTTCCTGGCTACGCTCTTTCTCCTGTACCAGGGAAATACTCAAATGCCTGTGGGGGTCAGACAGGCAGCAAAATGAGCTGCCTTCTCCCATTTTTTCTCAAATTATGTGACCTTCTCAATTCTTTATTTTTCTACTTTTGATTGGGAAAAAGCATAGAAAAATATTTCTTTACTATAAAAAAGTTAACAGTGCAAAGACAATAATAATGAGCAGTGATAATTTGCTTCAGTGTTAGGCACACAATGTGGGGTAGTGGAGATGTCTCCATCTAAAAGTAGCTGGCTCTGCTCAGCTCCGGCTTGTTATTGCCCTGAAATAGTTTGGTCCCAGTGTTCCAGAAATAGCTAATATCTATTGTTTTTTTTTTTTTAAAGATAAGCTGGACATGTGAATTTTTATGTAAAATATTCTAATTTTCTTTCATGGTGGCTTAAATTGTTTAAAACTACTTTGAAGGCCAAGCAACATGTCTCTGTGTTGGATTCAGCCCATGGATCACTGGTTTGTATCATAACTTCTCTCTTACCTCATTCTCAGCCTTCCTTTTTCTCATAACTATGTATTCCTACCTCCTATATGACACTGGATGTCTCATTCCTATCCTGGAAAACTTCTGGAAATTATGTTTTGAGTCCCGAAATACTCTGCAACAAAAAGAAAAATGCAAGCTTGATTTATTTTCAATTTGGCTGTCCTTATATTCTTAGCTAGATTTCAGGGTGAAGGAAAAGGTTTAATTAGAAGAGTCATTAATTAGAGTGTTTAGTTTTCCTAAAGGGATAAAATGGATATCTGTGGAGCAATTGTGTCACATAGATCATTATCTAGAAAGGTCGGACATGAAGAAATATTGATTTCAGGTGTTTAGGATAATTACCCTGAAGCACTGTATGGAAAAAGTCACTGCAATGTGTATTTTCAGATCTATGACCAAATGAAATAACATATTTGGAAATGGTATATAATACAGAGTTGTGTACCAAAAAAGTGGTTTTGTTTATCATGAATAAAAATGAAGATGGAAGATTTATTTTTAAAGAATATGAAACATGCTGCAGAGACCACCCACAATAGGAGTCTAGACCAGGAGTTGGCAAACTAAAGCCAGGCCAAATCCTGCCCACTGCTGGCTTTTGTAAAGAAAGTTTTATTAGAACAAGTTATGACCATTTGTTTTCGTATTGTCTATGACTGCTTTTATGCTACAATGGCAGAGTCGAGTAGCTGCAGAGAACACATGGCTTGCAAAATCTAAAATCTTTGTTACCAGTTCTTTATGACAAAGTTTGCCAAACCCCGGTGCAGACCTGTGAGAATGTTAGGTCTTGTTTTAGACATGAAGAATAAAGATGTAGCTGGGTGCAGTGGCTCACACCTGTAATCCCAGCTCCTAGGGAGGCTGAGGTGGGAAAAATCCCTTGAGCCCAGGAGTTTGAGACTGGCCTGGGCAACATAGGGGAGACCATGTCTCAACAACAACAACAACAAAAAAAGGAAAGAAAAAAAGAAAAAAAGAATAAAGATGTGTCAAGAGTCTGAACAGGGATAGCTTGGACAAAGGTATAGGATAGAGAAGCGAGAAGTGGTAGGAATCAGAATCTATTCTGAACATTCCCACTAAAGAAATTGCTGGTGGATTGGATGAGGGTATGAGGGAAAGAGAGGCACGAGAAGTCAGGGACGAGTCACAGTGCAGGGCAGAGCACCTCAACCTCTTGGACTCTTGGAGGATCCTTGACATCCCCATTTTGAACTTCATCCATGTGGCTACTGTGCTGCTCGGATCAGAATTACGTTTGCGTTGATGTGTCCCTGGGAGTGGGAGAGACTAGCGTTAGTGGATGGGGCTGGTTCTGGGTGAGTAAGGAGGCCTCATTTTACGGAGGGAAAATGCAAGGCTTTAGCAGTTGAATGGACGGCTCCTGTCCACAGGCACTTAGTCTACAGAGGGATTTCGAGTTGAAGGTAGAAGTTGTCACGTGGACACACAGGGCACACTGTTTTTTCTTGGCAGAAGGAACTGCAGTTTCTGAAAGAGGTACAAACTGTTGTGAAAACATCTAGAACTTTCACAGTACATGTGACAAATACTGCAATTGTACCATATCCCTTATTTGTTTCTTCCTTTATTATTTTTACTGGGAACATAGGCATCTGAGTCAAAGATCATATTTCCCAGCCTCCCTTGCAGTTAGATGCGGCTGCGTGCATGACTGTGTTCTAGCCAATGGGACAGGGTGGAAATCGTGCTTGCAGTTTCTGGAGAGGGTCTCTCAAGGCATGGTCTCTACTTCTCTTTCTAGCTTCCTCCTTCCTGCTGGATGGAAAGGCTGTTTGGAGATTTGCTCCAGCAGCCATCTTGCACCATGAGGTAATCTTGAGAACAGAAGCCATAAATGGTGGAGTTGGGCAAATTAAGAAGCCAGTGTCCCTGACATGCTAGAGTACCATGCCAGCTCTGGGCACACTGATTCCACGGTTTCATTGTCCTCAAATCAATGTTGCATTAGATTTTTATATTTCCCACAGCTGAGCTAATTTTACTTAATATAGCATATACCCTGAAAAGGGATTAATCCTGATTATTTTGATCTAGCGTTGCAGCTGAGAGTTTAAGTGATTTTTCCCAAGTTACCCAACTTGGGGACCTGTGGCTCTTGGAAGATCCTTCTTTCACTCCTAATATTGGTAATGTGCCTATTCTCTCTCTCTCTCTCTTTTTTTCCACCCCCCTGCTTTCTAACTCTTGGTAGAAGTGCTGATCTTTTTAAAGAAACAGATTTTGGTTTATTGATTTTCTCTATTTTTTTTTTCTGTTTTCAGTTCCTTCCTTCAATGTAAGTTGTTCCTGTTTTATTCTTTTTTCCCCTTATTTCTTAAGGAGAAGGCTTTGATGATAGATTTGAGATTTCCCTTCTTTTTTAGCATACACATTTAATTCTACACATTTTCCTCTAAAGACTGCATTAGCTGTATGCTGTAAACTTTGTTCTTTTGTATTTTCGTATTGTTTAGTTCGAAATATTTTCTAATTTTCCTTGAAGCTTCCTCTATGATGCATTGATTATTTGGTAACGTGTTGTTTAAGTTCCAAGTATTTGGAGATTTTCCTTTTACATTCCTCTTATTCATTTCTAGGTTAATTCCATTATGATCACAGAATATACTTTGTTTTTTTTTTTTTTTTTTTGAGACAAAGTCTCACTCTTTTTGCCCGGGCTAGAGTGAGTGCCGTGGCGTCATCCTAGCTCACAGCAACCTCAAACTCCTTGCCTCAAGCAATTCTTCTGCCTCAGCCTCCCGAGTAGCTGGGACTACAGGCATGCGCCATCATGCTCGGCTAATTTTTTCTATATATGTTTAGTTGTCCAATTAATTTCTTTCTATTTTTAGTAGAGATGGGGTCTCACTCTTGCTCAGGCTGGTTTTGAACTCCTGAGCTCAAACAATCCGCCCGCCTCGGCCTCCCAGAGTGCTAGGATTACAGGCGTGAGCCACCGCGCCCGGCCACAGAACATACTTTGTATGGTTCAATACCTTTACATTTCTTAAGGTTTGTTTTATGAATCCGAGTGTGATCTGTATTGGACAATGTTCCACGTGCACTTGAAAAAAAATGTGTGTTCGGCTGTTGTTGAGTGGAGTGCTTTATAAATGTCAATTAAATACAGTTAGTTGACGGTGTTGTTCAGTTCTTCTACAGCTCGGTGATTTTTTTATCTACTAGTTTTATCAATTACTTAAGAGACAAGTATTGCAGTCCC
>CAUYSK010004816.1:0-27548 GCA_963575035.1 Avahi laniger | reverse complement strand
AGTTCATATTCTAATTTCTCTAAGGATATTATCAAAATGTCACCATTTTCATTTATGATTTGTTGCTTGCATTTTTTTTCTCTTTTGCTTCCTTAGTCGATTTCTTTATCAATTTTGATGATTTTTTTTTTTTTTTTTTTTGAGACAGAGTCTCACTTTGTTGCCCTGGCTAGAGTGAGTGCCTTGGCATCAGCCTAGCTTACAGCAACTTCAGACTCTTGGGCTCAAGCCATCCTCCTGCCTCAGCCTCCCAAGTAGCTGGGACTACAGGCATGCACCACCATGCCCGGCTATTGATGATGTTTTTAATTTTTTTTTTTTTTTTTTGAGACAGAGTCTCAGTCTGTTACCCGGGCTAGAGTGCCGTGGCATCAGCCTAGCTCACAACAATCGCTCAAGCGATCCTCCTCCTGCCTTAGCCTCCTGAGTAGCTGGGACTACAGGCATGCGGCACCATGCCCGGCTAATTTTTTCTATATATTTTTAGTTGTCCGATTAATTTCTTTCTATTTTTAGTAGAGACGGGGTCTCGCTCTTGCTCAGGCTGGTTTCGAACTCTTGAGCTCAAACAATCCGCCCGCCTGTGCCTCTCAGAGTGCTAGGATTACAGGTGTGAGCCACCACACCTGGCTTGATGATTTTTTTAAAGAACCAACTTTTTTTTAATTGGGAGAGAGAGTCAGGAGGTGTCTTGTTTGTTTTTTGGTTTTGGTTTTGGAACAGGATCTCACTGTGTTGTCCAGGCTGGACCAGAGAACTCCTGGGCTCAAGTGATCCTCCTGCCTCAGCTTCCTGAGCAGCTGAGACTAAAAGGACCAACTTTTGATTTCACTGATTCTATTTCTATATTCTCTTATGTCTGTTCTAAAATTTATTATTTCCTTCCTTCTGCTGTTTTTGGGTTTAGTTTGATCTTTTTATAATTATTAATACTTGAGGTATAAAGTTAGGTTGCTAATTTGACATATTTTTTCTTTTTCAATGTAGGTATTTACAGCTGTAAATTTTGCTCTGTATACTGCATTTGCTGCATTCCATAGTGTATTGGTATTAATATTTTGTGTTTTTAATTTCATTTATCTCAAGACTGGCCAACTTTCTAAATCTCATTTACAGAGAAGGCATACTGGAGCTGGGATAAATTTTACAGACATTCCCTGTTTGATTGTGCTTTACTTTGTTGTGCTTTGCAGATATTGTGTGGTTTTTTTTTTTTTTTTATAAATTGAAGTATTGTAGCAATCTTGCCTCGAGCAAGTCCGTCAGTATGGTTTTTTTCAACAGCATGCGCTCACTTCATGTCACTGTCACATTTTGGTAATTTTCACAGTATTTCAAACTTTTCCATTTTGTGATACATTACAGTGATATCTGATCAGTGATCTTTGATGTTACTGTTGTAATTGTTTTAGGGGTGCCATGAATTGTGCCCACTCAGGGTAGTGAATTTAATCAGTCAGTATGGCGTATATTCTGACTGCTCCAGTGATTGGCTCTTCCTATCTCTGTCTGTCTCTTTGGGCCTCCCTATTCCCTGAGATACAACAATATTGAAATTAGGTCAGTTAACAACCCTGCCTTGGTCTCTAAGTGTTCAAGTGAAAGGAAGAGTCACAAGTCTCTCACTTTAAATCAAAAGCTAGGAATGATTAAGCTTAGTGAGGAAGGCATGTCAAAAGCCAAGACAGGACAAAAGCTAGGCCTCTTGCACCACACAGTTAGCCAAGTTGTGAATGCAAAGGAAAGGTTCTTGAAGGAAGTTAAAAGTGCTACTCCAGTGAACACACAAATGATAAGAAAGCAAAACAGCCTTATTGCTGAAATGGAGAAAGTTTGAGCTGTCTGGATCAAGCCAGCCACAATATTCCTTTATGCCAACACCTAATCCAGAGCAATGCCTTAACTCTCTTCAATTTTATGAAGGCTGAGAGAGGTACGAAACTACAGAAAAGTTCTAAGGTAGCAGAGGTTGGTTCATGAGGTTTAGGGAAAGAAGTTATCTCTATAACTTAAAAGTACAAGGTGAAGCAGCAAGTGATCTAGAACTGCAGTCCCCAACCCTGGCGCAGAGCTCCCCCTCATCCTGAAAAATTATCTTCCATTAAACTTAGGAAATGGAGGGAGCCACATAGCAGGAGGTGAGCAGTGGACAAACAAGCCAGGCTTCATCTGAGTTCACAGTTACTCCCCTCCCCATCACTCGCATCATTGCTATCTATACGACCACCACCCCCAGTCTGTGGAAAAATTTGTCTTCCATGAAACTGGTCCCCTGGTTCCTGATGCCAAAAAGGTTGGGGACCGCTGATCTAGAAGGTCTGGCTAGGATAATTGATTAAGGTGTCTAAATAATACACTGAACAACAGACTTTCAATGTAGACAAAATAGCCTTATTATATGAGGTGATGCCGTCTAGAACTTCTCTAGCTAGAGAAAGAAAGTCAGTGCCTGTCTTCAGAGCTTCAAAGGACAGGCTCTCTTGTTAGGGGCTAATGCAGCTGGTGACTTTAAGTTGAAGTTAATGCTTATTTACCATTCTAAAAATCCTAGGGCCTTTTTAAGAATTACACCATATCTACTTTACCTGTGCTCTATAAATGGAACAGCAAAGGCCGATGACAGCACATCTACTTATAGCACGGTTTACTAAATGTTTTAAGTCCACTGTTGAGAATTACTGCTCAGAATAAAATTTTCCTTTCAAAATATTACTGCTCATTGACAATGCGCCTAGTCACCCAAGATCTGTGATGGAGATGTACAATGAGATATGTATTGTTTTCATGCCCACTAACACAGCATCCGTGCTGCAGCTCATGGATCAAGGAGTAATTTTGACTTTCAATTCTTACTACTTAAGAAATAAATTCTGTAAATCTATAGCTGCCATAAATAGAGTGATTCCTCTGATGGATCTGGGCAAAGTAAATTGAAAACCTACAAAAGATTCACCATTCTGAATGCCATTAAGAACATTCATGATTCATGGGAGGAGGTCAAAATATCAACATCAACAGGAGTTTGGAAGACATTGATTCCAACCCTTAGGGATGACTTTGAGGGATTTTAAGACTTTATTGAAAGTCACTGCAGATGCAGTGGAAATAGCAAGAGAACTAGAAGTAGAAGTGGAGTCTGAAGATGTGGCTGAATAGCTGCAATCTCATGATAAAACTTTATAACAGATGAGGAAATGTTTCTTTCTTTCCTTTTTTTTTTTTTTTGGAGACAGAATCTCACTCTGTTGCCCAGGCTAGAGTGCCGTGGGATCAGGCTAGCTCACAGCAACCTCAGACTCCTGGGCTTAAGCAATCCTTCTGCCTCAGCCTCCCGAGTTGCTGGGACTACAGGCATGTGCCACCATGCCTGGCTAATATTTTTAATATATTTTTAGTTGTCCAGCTAATTTCTTTCTATTTTTTAGTAGAGACAGAGGTCTTGCTCTTGTTCAGGCTGATCTCGAAATCCTGATCTCAAGCAATCCTCCTGCCTCGGCCTCCCAGAGTGCTAGGATTACAGGTCTGAGCCACCGTGCCCAGCCGAGAAATTTCTTATGATGAATACATAAAGTGGTTTCTTGAGATGGAATGTATTCCTGGTGAAAATGCTATGAACATTGTTGAGATGACAACATGGGAATTAGAATATTGCATAAACTAGTTGATAAAGCAGCAGTAGGGTTTGAGAGGATTAACTCCAATTTTGAAAGTTTTACTGTGGGTAAAATGCTATCAAACAGCATTGCATGCTATAAAGCAGCGGTCCCAACCCGTGGGCCACGCATCGCCACCTGAGCTCCTTCCCCACTCCCTGTCCGCAGAAAAATTATCTTCCATGAAACCAGTCCCTGGTGCCAAAAAGGTTTCTATAGAGAAATCTTTTATGAAAGGAAGAGTCAGTGTGACAAACTTCATTGATGTCTTACTTTAAGAAATTGCCACAGCCACCCTAACCTTCAGTAACCACCACCCTAATCAGTCAGTAGCCATCAAAATCAAGGCAAGACCTTCCACCAGCAAAAAGATTATGACTCACTGAATGCCAGATTATCATTAGCATTTTTAGCAATAAAGTATTTTAATTAAGGTATGTACATTGTTTTTTTTAGACATAATGCTTTTGTGCACTTAATAGACCACAGTATAGTGTAAACATATATTAATAAAAGTACTGGGGGACCAAAAAATTTTTCTGACTTGCCTTATGGTGATATTCACTTTATTGCCATTGTCTGTAACTGAACCCACAACATCTCCAGGGTATTCCTGTAATTGGTAGAGGAAGAAGTATGTTCAGTAGTTTGCATTGCACAATGCCCTTGTCTGATGTGGATGTTCTATGAGATATTCTTATGTCCAATAGGATGGGGAGTGGAAGGTTGCTTGGTGGGTACAATGTTTGTTGCTTCAGTGATGTACACACTGAAGGCCCTGACTTCACCACAGTGCACTATATCAATGTAACAAATTTGTACTTGTACTCCTATGAATATATACAAATAAAAAGTAAATGGGAGGAAAAAGAAAAAAAGACAATGGTTGAGCAAAGACTTGAACTGAGATGAGAGAATTTTCCATGAGATTGTGTGGGAAAAAGACATCCCATCTGGGGAATAATATATGCTGTAGGAAGAAAGCCAGTATGTCTAGAATAGAATCAAGTGAGTTGGAGAAAGGATTAGGAAATGAGGTAAAAAAGTTTCTAAGGAGTATTTCTGTAGTGCCTTATAGGCTATTGTAAGGACTTTTTTGTTTTTTTCCTCTGAGAAAAATAGGGAGCTATTGCAGGGTTTTGAGGGACATTATCTGTTTTAGGATTTGAAAGGTCCACTTTGGTTGCTGTTGTGAGAATAGATGGTAAGTGGGCAAGGGCAGATGCACTAATACCAGATTAGGCAGCTGTTGAAGTAATGCAGGGAGAGAGAGAAAATAGTGGACCTGGGTGTAGCGCTGGTGAGAAGTGATTAGATTCTGGATGTATTTTGAAGATAATGGGAGTAAGATTTCCTGATAGTTTGGATATGAAGGATGAGAAAACAAGAATTATGAAGGTTGCTGCAAGGTTATTGGCCTGAATAGCTGATAATGAAGGAAGGCTGATGATGAGGAAGGCTGTAGATTTGTATTTGGGAACCTTATTTTGTAAAGTGTGGGATCATCTTTAAAGGGGAAATGGATAAGGAGAACTAGAATATTTGAAGTATAACATACAGGTCAGTTTTAGGGAAAGAGTACATATAGAAGTTGAGGAACTGGAAATTGTTACTCAGACCTGCGTACTACTTGAAAAGTCATCTATACTTTCAGGACTATACATAGCCTAGTTTGAAGACCACTGTTTAGATCAACCTTAGTAATTATGTGATTAAAATCCTCTATATTCTTATTTACTTTTTTAATCTGCTTGATTTGTTAACTTTTAGGAGAAGTGTTTAAAGCCTCCCTTTGTGGCTATCGCTTTGTCAGTTTCTCCTTGTAAGTTTTTGATTTATATATTTTATAACTATTTGTTATGTGCAGAGAGATTGAATATTATATCTTCATGGTGGATTGTTTATTAATATATAATATTCTCCATTGGCAGGGCTAATACTTAATATCCTCAGATTCTATAAACTAGTGTGTTTTAAATAAAGAAGCACAATCTGCTTTTGGGAGGAGGCTGACCAAGCACTTTGAAATTAAAAATTACTGACAATAACAACAACAAAGCAATGTTAACCCCATTTTTTTTTTTTTTTTTTTTTTTTTGAGCAGAGTCTCACTCTTTTGCCCGGGCTAGAATGAGTGCCGTGGCATCAGCCTAGCTCACAGCAACCTCACACTCCTGGACTCAAGTGATCCTTCTGCCTCAGCCTCCCAAGTAGCTGGGACTACAGGCATGCGCCACCATGCCCGGCTAATTTTTTTTATATATATATTTTTAGTTGGCCAATTAATTTCTTTCTAATTTTTAGGAGAGGCGGGGTCTCGCTCTTGCTCAGGCTGGTCTGGAACTCCTGAGCTCAAACAATCCACCCACCTCGGCCTCCCAGAGTGCTAGGATTACAGGCGTGAGCCACCGCGCCCGGCTAACCCAATTTTTTGAATCAACAAATGAATAACAAAAAGGATTCAGGACCTGTGTTTGGTGGCATAAGCAAACATTTTCCATAGCTGCATACTGAGAATCCTATTGATAAAAAACCCAAAAGGTTAGCTGCAGATGAAAAAACAATTACATATATTCATCACTGGCTATCTGTGGAGCATTGATTCCAGGACCCCCTTGGATACCAAACTCCAAGGATGCTTAAGACCCTTATATAAAATAGAGTACTATTTGCATATAATCTACACACATCCTCCTGTATAGTTTAAATCATCTCTAGATTACTTTTCATACCTAATATGATGTAAATGCCATGTAAGCAGTTGTTACACTGTATTTTTAAGATTTGTATTATCTTATTGTTATAATTTTATTGATTGATTGATTGATCCACAGTTGGTTGAATCTATGGGTGCAGAACCCATTGATGCAGGAAACCAACTATTTTTTTTTCTTTCTTTTAAGACAATAGTGTAGAAAGAAGCATACTAACACACTTTGTTTCAAGGAAAACAAATGTCTTGTATTTGAATTTTTACCATCTTAAAATAATTGTGGAATACTAATATTTTTCTTAGAAGATATGTGTTTTTTTTTTGCTGATTTCAGAAAAAATACACACATTGAGTAAATGATAATAAGAAAGTTCACATTTAATAAAAATATTATTTTGTAGAAAGTAAAACTTCCAGTGTTTTCTTTTTTTAGTTCTCAAAGAGAATATCACACTTTACCATCTGAATACATACAAATTTGAATTTATGTAATGGGGTTTGAATATATATAATACAGAGGAAAGGTTAAGTAGTCATAGATTATTACAGAACTTCAGAAATTTTTTTTACAATCTGAACCCTGCCCTTCAATAAAAGTAAATTGTAAATCAATGAAATAATTCATTCTTTGGGTGCCATAATGTTCAAATTCTGCTTCCCAGTAGACTATAAATAATTCTGTATTTTCTAAATGTGATTAATATGTGATCAAGCAAATGAATTCATGGAACTTTTATAATGACAGATTATTAAAATTTACAGAAGTTTAAGAAATTTACACAGAGTTGAAATTTTGAATTTGAAAAAGTTAGCTTATTTGTTGGGGCATTAGAAGGAAACTAGCATACATTTGTTAGGTTTAAGTTTCAGGCATCAGGCTAGACATACCATTCTTCTTGCTGGTAAGTGTTCTGTTAGTCATCTCTTCCCAAAAATGAAATACAGTTGACCCTTGAACAATATTTGAACTGCATGGGTCCGCTTATATGCAGATTTTTGTCAATAAATACAGTATCATTGGATTCTGCATCCACAACCAAACCAAACCACACACAGATCAAAAACACAGTCTTTGGGGAAATGTGAAACCCACATATAAGGAGGCCCAGCTTTTCTTATCCACAGGTTCTACCTACAGTGGAACTTGAGTATGTGGAGCTTGAGTATGCGTGAATTTTGGTGTCCGTAGAGGTCCTGGAACCAATCCCCCACAGATACTGAAGGATGATAACAGTTTCATCTATGCTGACAATCTATTAAGACACCAATCATCTCTTCAGCTGTTTTAAGGAATTCCTTCGAAACCATAATGTCTGCATTTGCAGTCATGCCACCAACTTTCATATGCGTACTCTAATGTGCCTTGATCCTGTGAAATCTACATAGCTGGGGTAGAAGTTTCAGCAGCAGTACTTTGAACATTCTTTGCTTTTAAGTTCTTGAACAAATTCCTAGCTTTTCCTGAATAAACATTAAGCAAATAGACATCTAACTGGATGCTGATTCAGTACTCAAAATCCCTTCCTTTCTCATATTCCCCTAATCTCTTGCTGATTATTGTCAAATGTATAGGCATAGTAATTTTTTTAATGGTGAAATTCTCTTTGCCCATTACAATTAATTCTATTCTGAAGCAATTCATTTCAATGTGTATATTATATTTATCTCACCACTTTGAGTATCATTATCTCTATTTTCATTTATGTAATTAGATGGTCCCCAACTTATAATGGTTCAACTTTACAATGATATGAAAGCAATATGCTTTCAGTTGAAACTATACTTCAAATTTTGATCTTTTATATTTTATTATTATAAGGTTTTTATTTTATTATAATAAAATAGGCTTTGTGTTAGACAATTTTGCCCAGCTGTAGGCTAATGTAAGTGTTCTGAACATATTTAACATAGGCTAGGCTAAGCAATAGTGTTCAGGAGGTTAAGTGTATTAAATATATATTTTCAATTTACTATGGGTTTAGTGGGATATAAGTCAAGAAGCATCTGTGTATACTTTGTATTCCTAGGACTTTTAACACTCTCACTTCTTTTGCACTTATTAGACATGATGAGTTAATATTTATAAAGTATCTCAAAACTGAACACAAATAGCAGACCCATCGTAGACCAAAGAATACCAAAGACCCAAAGTAAAATGATAATTCATGGCATTTAATTCTGTCGGTGGAGGCCAAAGTTGACATACTAACTCTGAAATGTGGAATTGACACACTTTAGCTATGTTGGTTCCTTTGAAAGTTTTTAAAGTTAGATGTTCGAATAGGTAGTATGTTTAACAGCGGACTGATGCATGTTAATTATACAAGCGTGATCAAAATTTGATCAGTTTGAAAAAATATATAAAGTTATCACTCAGTTTAAGCATTAGTTGGTTTTGTTTGAGCCATGTACATGGGTCGTTTACCCTACCTATCAAAGCTGAGATCATAACTTACTTGTTCTGACTGTATGAAAGCATAAACAACACGACAAACAGTCATTCTGTACTAAAATATGATTTAGCACTCTCCTTTGGTTACAACTATAATTTATTGCCTTGCTTCCTCCGATTGTAAACTTCTTCATTAGGAAATTAACTTCTGTTTTGTTTTGTTTTGTTTTGTTTTTTGAGACAGAGTCTCACTCTTTCACCCGGGCTAGAGTGAGTGCCATGGCGTCAGCCTAGCTCACAGCAACCTCACACTCCTGGGCTCAAGCGATCCTCCTGCCTCAGCCTCCCGAGTAGCTGGGACTACAGGCATGCACCACCATGCTCGGCTAATTTTTCTATATATTTTTAGTTGTCCAATTAATTTCTTTCTATTTTTAGTAGAGACAGGGTCTCACTCTTCCTCAGGCTGGTTTCGAACTTCTGAGCTCAAACAATCAGCCCGCCTCGGCCTCCCGGAGAGCTAGGATTACAGGCGTGAGCCACCGTGCCCAGCTGGAAATTAACTTTTGATTAGTGAACATCCATTTGGTTTTCTACTGCTGTTGATTCTCATTGTTACATAATGTTGCTAGATTGTTAATGTTATGCCTTCATAGCCTTCTTCTACCTAATCATCTTTGCAGTTACCTGCTTCTCTTTACCATATGGCAGTTTCTTGAGATGTGTGACTATTTGTAACATCTTCCTTTTAAATAAAAATAGAGGGTGGTACATGGCATCAGCAATAAAACTGTTCAACAAGTTCAATGTAATTTGGTGGTAAATGATGAAATCACATATAGCTCATTAGTTTGTCATGGCAGTGCCATTTGCTCCTAGCAAGAAAATGCTATGTGCCTAATGTATTTTATTTTTGTTTTACTTTTCTGTTTGTAATGTACATATTTTCTAGATGTTCAAACCCAGCGACCTTTTTTTTTTTTTGGTATTGCCAATAGAAAAAACATCTCTGGCTGTAATATATAGTTTTCATGATACAAATAGCTCTGTGGCCTCAGTATGTTAGTCATTTAGTGCCATATTTTCATTGTTCAAGAATCAACATATTACATGTTAACTAAAGGATTATTTCAGGTCATTGTGAATTTAGAGACTATTTTAAGGTTCAGCAGTGTGATTCTTAAGTTTTTGGCTCATTATTTAAAATAATGTTAAATGTTAATATAATAACTAAATATTAAACATTTACAGTACATATCAGAAGGGACCTGAGAAATTACCTTATCCAGTCTCCAACCCCATATTTCCTTCTATAGTGTTCCTGACAAATAGTGTAACCTGCTGAACCATTGCAGTTCACTGTTTCGTAAGACAACCCTTTGCAATGTCGAATGGTTCCTGTTAATGAAATCCACATCTTTACGATTTGAACACATTGATTGTGTGTTGTGCATTCTATACGCCAAACCTTCAAACACTTGAAAATTGTTAATTATATGAACTAATTGTTAGGTTAAACATACCACGTTGTTTCTTCATTTCATTATATGGCTTTGTTTTCAGAGTTAGCCTCATGCTGCATACCTTTATAAACATTCGGGGTTTTTTTTAATGTTTCTTCTCAATGCAACGTCCAGAATAGGATGCTACCTGGATGATATGATTATATAATAGTGTACTGTGTATTCTCTTGAATTTTGTACTGGGTGAGATTTAGGTATATATGTTTGTACATTGTGTATAGTATATATAGGCTTAAATGCTGCAGTAATTTTAGTTGTAATATTTCAGTTAATTAAGATTTGTTTTGTAATTGGAATGGCAGTCATGACTAGTTTTCTCTTCTTGACCCAATCTCATATATTACTAACAGAAGTTGTCATGTGTGCTCAAGGATAATTTAAATGAACATAGGGTTTGTGAAAACCTGACAGATCCTAACTGTAACTCAGATAGTAAGCAACATTATAATTTATTTATAGCTGTGTAATATAGTTATTAATGAATTAATGTAGAATGAGGGCAAATCATACTATATTTTTGTGTGAAATTATACTACATGACAAAGGTTGGCCTTATGTAATAATAAGTACCCACAAAATGTTAACCTACTTGCAATAAATACAATTAATAATGTACATAAAAGAATGAAATTAAGCTAATTTTCTATCAAAAAAGAATTATTCATGAACAGAAAGTGGACAGCATAGATTTGATGACAGGAAGGTTGTATCTAATCTGAATTACTGAGTGACCTAGGAAGCTTGCTCAGAGGGATTACAGAATAATTATGTTAATATGCAATTATCACCTCATTTCTTCTGTAGTAACCTCAAGATGTAGTGTAGTGAGGGTGTTATAGCAAGTGCTGATAGTTTGCAAAAATACTGATGTTTGAGATTTCTGAGACAATAAGTCTAGCTTGAGGCATATAAGTGATGATCTGTCATCTTGAAGACAGATCTGACCTTTGTACTTTTTTTTAATACTCGCAGTATATAACTAGAGGCTGTTATAGCTGTGGAACTCGTTATGATTTTCTGGAAACTGAAATATGTTTTATGTAGATTTAAAATTCCATTTGCAGCTTTTTAAAAAAGTGTGTGAATTTTTTCAAGAACATTTTAAAATTCAATTAAAAGAAAAATTCTATGGTTATATAATTATGTGGGGGAGGACTTAGTAATGGCATCGTCTAAACATTTTTTTAAAAGATCTTAATTGATATAGCAAATTCATTGAATTCATTAAATTAAAATTTAGGAAGCCCAAACAACATAACATCAGTTTATTTATTTTAATTTATTAGCTTACGTTTTTAAAACTTAATGAATAATGTCACCTTCAAATATGTCCCTATGTCCCTGCTTTGTTATAGTAACATAAACTGGTATTGATGATGCTGTTATATATAGTTGACTATATAAAGGTAGTTGAAAAATATTCGAGACAGTGTAAAATTAGCTTCTAGGTCAAATGCTTTCTTGTCTGGATGCTACATAACCCAACATGAATGTAGGGAAATAATTTTTGATGTTTTTAAAATTCTAGGTCCATCATTCAGTGCAACAGATGTTGATGATCCATTGTTTTGCATTGCATCTCCATGCAACAGCTATGAATCTTGAATACTGTTACTAAGAAAAAGTGTATTTGGAACATTTTATGATTAGAATGTATTCTGAAAATTAAACCAGGAAAATTTTAATTGTTCCTAAAATAAGTATCCATAAATGTTAACCTACTTGCAATAAATAAATAACAATTAATAATGTACATAAAAGAATGAAATTAAGCTGATTTTCTATCAAAAAAGAATTATTCATGAATAGAAAGTGGACAGCATAGATTTGATGACAGGAAGAGTGTATCTAATCTGAATTACTGAGTGACCTAGGAAGCTTGTTTACTGCGACAATTTCTTATGGCACATTTTCTAACTGATACAGTAGATTTTTAATATTAATATGCTAAAAAAGTCTGTCTACTTGTCTGGAAAAGAATAACTTCTTTTATTTTTGAGTGGAGATAATTATTTGGGGGCAAGTAAGCCGTATTTTATTAGGTATATGCAAAGGAAAACTTTGTTGGAGACCTCATTTTATATTTTAACAATTTTTAATTTGATTTTTTTGCTAGATGTGTTTTGTAGATAAAATATCTGTTATGCATATTTATTTTTTCTGTTTTTTCAGCAAAACAATTTGATTTCTTCAGAATGCGAACCTTATGAAAAGCTCTTGAAAAGCCATTCTGGTAATGAGGATGCAGTCTCTAAGCCGACATGATATTCTTGTAGTTTGTCACCCTGCTGTTCAGGGGGTACCAATGAAGTTGCTTTAAATGGGAAACGTCTGTTCCGTCTCTGAACCTCTAACACCAGAACAGATGGGTAAAACATAGAACATGGAAGGTTTTACCTCTGAGGTGGTAACAGTGAAGCCACTCATTAACACTGAATTTACCACTTCGTTAGCAACGTTGCTTCCTGTTGAGAAAAGCTAATATAGGCTTTCAAATTGACTGAGCATATATTTGACTACCTCTGTGATTATAATAAGTGGGAACAGAAAGTAACTGTCTTTCAAGCTAGTTTTTTGTAAAAAATTCTGTCATTCATTTCAGATTTATGAGATTGTTGCTATTGAGGTATTTTACTTTGTCTACCTCATTTAATGAGAATTATCAGGAATAGGTAATAATACAGCATTAAGGCTTGCTTTTCTTTTCATTGACATTTGCACACTTCTTCCTAACACATGTTTATGTGCTGCCCATTTTTAACTTCTGTGTATGTGATGTAGAGACTCCTGCTGGGTGATGCATTAGCACCATTTTGGAGTGATATCATTGAATATGATCTTATTGGAAGTCTATTTTTATTACTGTGCGAGTTTGCCAACCTCAAAACAGAATTCTAAAACCTATGAGGGGTGGAAAAATGATTGTTGGTGTAAATAACATGCCCAAAAAAGTTATTTTTATACTTACTTGTAATGTTGTATTAACACATTCTGTGCAAAGAATAAGATTAGATTTATAAGTGCCTGTTCTAAGTTATGTAAAAAGTTATTAGAAATAATTTTTTTATTCTTAAACTAGATTTAATGTTTTATAAAGCATGAAATTGATACCATATTGGATAGTAGAAATATTGAACTTTATTAAAAATGTTTTAATTTCTAAATATTGGATTGTAGGGTCTTGTGGTCCTAAAATAGTAGTAAAATACTATTACTCATTATAGAAATTAAAAACACTATAAAAGAAAAGTGTGACAGCTTTATTTATCTGAGAGTAGAACCTGGTCTGTCTTGTTTACTATTGTATTCCTAATACTAGAGCAGTGCCTGGCACATACTAATGGCTCAGTAAATATTTGGAGAATGAATAAACTGCACTTATTGTGTATAAAAGGAAAATAAATATGGAAGTTTATTCTAGTACTTCAAATAGTTTGTACCTGGGATTGCCAAATAGCAGGTTCTTTAAATTGTACATGAAGATTATTGGATATTTTGAGGGCTTTGCTACCTATAATTGCTGAGTCAAGAAATCATAGCCTGATGAAACTTCTATTTCAATGGGATATTCAAATTTTATAGGAAGAAAACTTTTTCTTCTTACACTTTAGGAACTTTTACTTTGATTTTACAATTGTGTTTTTATGCATTCAATACTTACTCAGTCCTTTATTCAACAAATATTGCCTGGGCCCGTATGCCAAATGCTATGCTAGGTTCTAGAGATATGACAGTGACTAGGTTACAGTTCCTGGCCTCAAAGAACTTAACATTCTTCAAGAAGACAGGCAATTCCAGTACAAGGTGGCCATTTCTAAAAGCAGGACAAGAACCGGTGCAAAGGAACTCCTCACAGTAGGGCTAGTTATACAGCCATGATATGAATGTCTCCCAAACATTCACAAGTATCCTTTCCTTTTAAAATATTGTGCTGTTTGCACAAAATGATTAAATATATTATAAAAAATGCCTAGAAAATTTTTATATGAAATGAATTAAAAACATATGTTTGTGCTGTTTCACTGTAAAATTATTTTTGGCCATTGCGCTAGACTGTCAGATCATAAATGGGATAACTGCTTTTAGAGAATGCCTAGAATTTTGGGAGGACCAGCATACAAAAATTTAACATGAAACTTCATTAATTTTAACTTTTCTAAAGTTAGAATTAAGGTTAATTTGAATAAGGAATGAATGAAACCATATGAATAAAGCATCTTTACAAATGCTGGAATGTTAGGAGAACATTAAACATCTTGACAGTGAAGGAGTCTTAAATTTAAAAAAAATGGTATTTCATACATAAGCCATTGATGTTTAGTGAGTAAATATGCTCATTCAAATGAAGTTCTTTAATGAGTGGTGTTTTGTTACCTTTCTCCAGATGTGAACCTTTAATTGAAAAAATGTTTTACTTCTCTGCTACATTTGATAATTTAAATTATTCTCTAGCATAGAGTGACTGCCTCTAATAAACCTACTTAAGTGAAATAATTTTCTTTATATTAGCAGTCTATATGCGTGGTATAAAGTTTTTTTCAGTCTGTAGCATATTTGTATTGTGTATGTGTATGTGTGTGTGTACAGGTTGCTTTCCCCTAGACATTTTGTATATATGATGAATTGGATTGTTGTTGCCTAGCATGAAGAACAATATTAATCTTGAGATGCTTTAAAGTATTTCAATTTTTTTTAAGTGTTTCTTCATTCTTGGAAAATTGCTAGGATCTCAATAGAAACAGTAGAAAATTAAGCTAAGAAAATGTGTACTTTCAGCTCTCCATACGTTTCTAATAGTATTTTTTTCTTTCATGCAAATCTAAATTTTTTTTTTCCATTTTCTAGACTAAATGTGTTAAGTGGGCTTGCCAACAATATGGATGATTTGAAGATAAACACCGATATTACTGGTGCTAAAGAAGAACTTCTAGATGACAACAGTTTTATCTCAGAGAAAGAGAGTGGAGTTCATAAACCAAAAGATTGTCAAACATCATTTCAGAAAAACAATACATTGACTCCGCCTGAAGAACTGTCAAAGGACAAATCTGAAAAAGCCTTAAGTGGAGGCCAGTCTACTCTATTTATACATGCCGGTGCTCCTACTGTTCCTAGTGAAAACTTTATCTTGCCTAAAGGAGCTGCTGTTAATGGACCAGTTTCACACTCCTCCTTAACTAAGACTTCCAATATGAATAAAGGCAGTGCTTCATTAACCACTGGACAGCCTGTGGATCAGCCAACAACAGAATCTTGTTCAGCTTTGAAGGTAGCATCTGATCTGCAGCTGTCTACACCACAGAAAGCAAGTCAACACCAAGTTTTATTTTTGTTATCAGATGCAGCACATGCTAAGAATCCAACCCATTCCATTAAAAAACTACCTACCTCTGCTTCAGTTGGTTGTGACATTCAGAATTCAGTAGGGAGTAATATAAAGTCAGATAGCACTTTAATAAATCAAGTAGAGGTGGGTGAGGATAGTGAAGATTTATTAGTAAAAGATGATTGTGTCAATACATTAACAGGAATTTCCTCAGGTACAGATGAATATAGGTCAGAAAATGATACAAACTGGGATCCTCAAAAAGAGTTCATTCAGTTTCTTATAACTAATGAGGAAACAGTGGATAAAGGTCCAGTTCACTCGAAAGTAGGTCTAGAAAAAAAGAGAAAGCGAAAAATGGATGTAAGCAAGATAACTCGTTATACTGAGGATTGCTTTAGTGATTCTAATTGTGTACCCAATAAATCAAAAATGCAAGTAGATTTTCTAGAACAGAATGAAGAGCTACAAGCAATAGACTCACAGAAATATGCATTATCAAAAGTAAAGCCTGAGTCAACTGATGAAGACTTGGAATCTGTGGATACTTTTCAACATCTAATTTATAACCCAGATAAATGTGGAGAAGACAGTTCACCTGTTCATACTAGCACTTTTCTTTCAAATTCCTTAAAAAAGAAATGTGAAGAGAGTGATTCTGAGTCACCTGCTACTTTCAGTAATGAAGAGCCATCATTCTACCCCTGTACAAAGTGCAATGTGAATTTTAGGGAGAAAAAGCATCTCCACAGGCATATGATGTATCATTTAGATGGGAATAGTCACTTTCGCCATCTTAATGTCCCAAGGCCATATGCTTGTAGAGAATGTGGACGGACATTTCGAGATCGAAATTCACTTCTAAAACATATGATTATTCACCAAGAAAGACGACAAAAGTTGATGGAGGAAATTCGTGAATTGAAAGAACTTCAGGATGAAGGAAGAAGTGCACGATTACAGTGTCCTCAGTGTGTGTTTGGTACCAATTGCCCTAAAACATTTGTGCAACATGCTAAAACCCATGAAAAAGATAAAAGGTACTACTGCTGTGAAGAGTGTAACTTCATGGCAGTGACAGAAAATGAATTAGAATGCCATCGAGGCATTGCCCATGGGGCAGTGGTAAAATGCCCTGTGGTTAGTTCTGATATAGCCCAGAGAAAAACGCAAAAAAAGACCTTCGTAAAAGACTCTGTTGTAGGGTCATCAAAAAAATCAGCTACCTACATATGTAAGATGTGTCCTTTTACTACTTCAGCCAGAAGTATTTTAAAAAAGCACATGGAGTATTTGCATTCATCATCATGTGTTGATTCATTTGGTAGTCCTCTTGGACTTGATAAGAGAAAAAGTGACATCCTTGAAGAACCTATAGATACCGATAGCACTAAACCATTAAATAAACAGCAGTCAACCACATTTCCAAAGAACTCTGCTTTAAAACAAGATGTGAAGCGAACATTTGGATCAACTTCACAATCAAGTAATTTTTCAAAATTTCATAAGCGGCCACACAGAGTACAAAAAGCTCGGAAAAGCATCACCCAGTCAGGTGTAAACATGTGCAATCAAAACAACTCTGCCCACAAGGCAGTTATTAAAAACAGCATTGACCAAAAACCTAAGTATTTCCATCAAACAGCAAAAGAAAAACTTAATGCCAAGGCAAATAACAACTATTTATATAGACACAAGTATGAAAACTACAGGATGATCAAAAAATCAGGTGAATCATATCCTCTTCATTTCAAAAAGGAAGAAGCTAATTCATTAAATTCTTTACATCTCTTTTCATCATCAAGTAATTCTCACAACAACAGTTTTATTTCAGACCCTCATAAGCCTGACAACAAAAGTCCAGAAAGCTTCAAAGACCACAGGCGAGTAGCTGTAAAGAGAGTAGTTAGGGAATCTAAGAAGGAAAGTTCTGTTGGAGGAGAAGAGTTGGATGGCTATCCAGATTTTTTGCATAAAATGACAGTTGTTGTTTTGCAAAAACTTAATTCTGCTGAAAAGAAAGATAGTTATGAAACAGAAGATGAAAGTTCATGGGATAATGTTGAGCTAGGAGATTACACTACACAGGCCATAGAAGATGAATCCTATAATGATATTAATCAAGAACATGTAAACTTATTCCCTCTGTTTAAAAGCAAGGTGGAAGGTCAAGATTCTGGAGAAAATGCTACCCTTAGTTATGATCAAAATGATGGCTTTTATTTTGAGTATTATGAAGATACTGGCACTAACAACTTTTTGCATGAGATACATGATCCTCAGCATTTAGAAAATGCAGAAACTTCATTGTCAAAGCATAATTCTGTTTTTCATTGGACTGATTTGTCTCTTGAGAAGAAATCATGTCCTTACTGCCCGGCAACATTTGAAACAGGTGTTGGGTTATCAAATCACGTCCGGGGACATCTTCACAGAGCAGGATTAAGTTATGAAGCTCGTCATGTTGTATCACCAGAACAAATAGCCACAAGTGACAAAATGCAACATTTCAAAAGAACTGGCACAGGGACCCCTGTTAAGCGAGTTAGAAAAGGTAAGTTCTCATGTGGATAATTTGAGCTAAGAGGTCTTTGTTCAAATTCACAGGATTTGAAAGTTTGGTCTTTTTTAGAATCACATAATTTCATATTTCAGAATTCATTTTAGGGTAGTCAATTTATTTAAAAAATTCTGATATTTACTCTTAAAAAATTTTTTTTAGCTATAGAGAAGTCTGAAACCACTTCTGAACACACTTGTCAGCTCTGTGGTGGTTGGTTTGATACTAAAATTGGATTATCAAATCATGTTAGAGGCCACCTGAAAAGACTTGGAAAGACCAAATGGGATGCTCACAAATCTCCTATCTGTGTTCTGAATGAGATGATGCAAAATGAAGAAAAATATGAAAAAATCTTAAAGGCTTTGAACAGTCGTCGTATTATTCCCAGACCATTTGTAGCTCAGAAACTTGCATCAAGTGATGACTTTCTATCTCAAAATGTTATACCTCTTGAAGCATACCGTAATGGCCTAAAGACTGAAGCTCTGTCAGTGTCTGCATCAGAGGAAGAAGGGCTGAATTTCTTAAACGAATATGATGAAACAAAACCAGAACTGCCCAGTGGAAAAAAGAATCAGTCTCTTACACTGATAGAACTTCTTAAAAATAAAAGGATGGGAGAAGAAAGGAATTCTGCTATTTCTCCTCAAAAGATCCATAATCAGACAGCAAGAAAGAGATTTGTTCAGAAATGCGTTCTTCCATTAAATGAAGACAGTCCGTTGATGTATCATCCACAAAAAATGGACTTCACTATGCACTCAGGTAAGAGGACATTTATGAATGTCTTATCGTATATAATTTAAACGGTTCATTTATGCCTCTTTTAATGGAAATATTTGTGGAAAATACTTTCTCAGAATCTTCTTAGTTAAGCTGCTTTTTTTTTACAGAGCAGATTGGTTATTCTACTATTCTATATAACTCGTCAGTTGATGCTCATCAGTACTGAGTTCTCTGTGCCTCATTTCTTGGTCTGAATGTAAGGTGAGAACAAAAGCAAAAGAAAACCACATGAAACAAACAAAAAGCTGATCTGTAAAAATAAAATTTGCTATGGCTGGAGGATGGTTGTGGATGGGAAGTTGACATTCAAAAGCTGAAAAGGCATATACCTCTGTCATATTTTTGCCAGTGCTCCAAAGTCATAATGTTTTCAAGATTTAGCTGTTGGTTTTTCTGCTGCTTAGGTAAAACAAAACAGACTCTTTTAAACTGAATGGATTGGTGTCTGTTATATGTTGTGATTAACCCAAAGAAACTTTTTCCTCTCCAGTTACTCAGTGTATTGTGGGATAGTTTGGTTTTGGAGAACAGTTGTGAGCATAAAACATATTTGTTTGGTGTTTTAGATTTTAAGACAGTGCTCTAATGGAACAGATTACTTAGTTTAGTGCTTGTGCACCAGTAGCCTTTTCTTTTCAAAGAAATATTTTGTATGTATTGGCAAATGATAGCCAAATTTTATTGATATTGCTGTATTGCTAAGTTTGGTTTATAATTTTAGATGATTTGAAGAATAAATGTCTTTATTGATTTCTTTTGGTGGTTAAGAATGCTGAAGTTTTACTTAGATGGTCTCGTAATTAGAGCCCTAAGTTGAATGTGTCTGAGGTAATAATAGTTGGCTAATGGATTAATAATGAATAAAATTACTGTAAGGTAATGTTGTTTTTTTACTTTTGGTAGACATTGGGATATCCCAAATGCAGTTTCGATATAAGGAAAAATTACCTTGTATTGTAAGTGGTCTGAAAAACAATTTATCTTATACGGGCTTCTGGTTAATAGGGCTTTTTCTTTCATACAAAGAGTCTTCCAAAGTCAATAGTGTTCATTATCTTTTCAGAAGGAGAAAATGCAGGGAAGATGTGTTAGCCGTGTTGACCAAGGTGTGGTGTACTTCAGAGATGGAAAGCATATTTGTGGCTATCACAATAACGTTTAAGAAACCAGTTGTAACGTGTTGGGGGAGTGAGGGTTGAACTCCAAGAAGTTAGGAGTTTCTTATTGTTTCAACATGTTTTCTTTCCTGTGATAACTAAGATGTTAGCTTGTTGATCATTTATTTAGCACAAAGATTTTAGCAAAAAACTTCAAATCATTAACTTTCATTATTGATTGCGCATTCGGAGTAATGAACATAAAATGCCCTGAATAAAATGTTGTGTCTAACAGCTGTTCAGTGGTGTGTTTTACCACCTTTTCTGCCAGCCTTCATCAGAAAGCTAATTTAGTATTGAGACTTTTACGGTTTTGTGGGTAAAACACTTTAATTACCACTTTGTTGACTAGACTTTTTAATTCTTTTTATTGGTAATGTTGTAAGCTTTGAAACTTCTCAACAGAACTGTGCTGTTCAAATCACAGTATTGTATTTTAGTAGGTTTAAGAAATGATCTGCGTAACACAGAAATCTGCAAGAAAGCAATAATAGGTGTTAAATCCAGAGGACCTCAAAGGTTTAAGTCACTCCCCTTCCACCTTTCCAAAGAGCATGGGTGGACCTAAATACTAACTACAAACTAATAACAGTTAACTTAATTCCCCCTCTTTATTTTAAGTTACGCTAATTCAATGAACGTTTTTAAAACCATCTTTATTGTGGTACTTTTCTACACACTTTAAGCTAAGAAAATTTCACTTTTTGAAGTGAGAACTGGATTATAGTTTTCTTTTGAATGATAGGTATGCCTGTGAAGCTTAGAACATGTGTGCATTGCAATACGACGTTTACAAGTGCTGTTAGCCTGTCCAACCACTTACGCGCTTATGCACGAAAGAAGAGTGCTGGACTTTTGACTGGTACAGGTATGTTTGAACAGATAACTCAGCAAGTCTGTTTGATACGATATACTTTTTTCTCACCATACTGGTGCTAATTCAGATGATATCATAGCTTTCTTTGGTAAGCTGCAGTTGAGTCTGAATAAACATTAAATTTCAGCAACTTGTAAACTGTTAGATATAACTTTAAGCAAGTTTTCATTTGATTCTTATTGATTTGATTTGGGGAAAAAAATAACCCAATAGAGGTGTGGAACTTTTTAGTCTACATTAATCCCATTGATTTTTAAATTGTACTATTTTTAATTTTTAAATTTATTTTTGTTAGATTCCAATAAGACACCTCTCTTTTGTAAAAAAAAAAAAAAAAAAAAAAAATTACAATTCTAGCCCAGCACAATTGCACATACCTATAGTCAGTCCCAGCTACTTGGGAGGCTGAAGCAGGAGGATCACTTGAGCTTGGGAGTTTGAGGCTGCAGTGCACTACTATGATTGTACCTGTCAATAGCCACTGCTCTCCAGCCTGAGTAACATAGAATTAAAAAAGATTGCAGTTACAGTTTAGGGAAATGCTTTATTAGAAAAGGAAAGTATAGTGAAACTTCAAAAATGCAGACTGGATTAGAAAATTAAGCAAACTAATGAGTTTTCATTTGTCTGTAGATCAAATCTTTGAAGGGGCAAGCCTTAATAATGGCTTGTATTGACAACTGAATAGATTTTTCCTTTAATGCCCCTAATCCATATTTAGGATTAATAAGTTTAGCTATGCACATAAGTGTTAACGTGCACATTTCTGTGTTATTTTTGGTTGGTTAGTCCAACCTTGCAGATACCTCTTCATACTGCTCATCTGTGAAAATTTTATTAGCTTACTCATAAGTAGTATGCTTCTTATACCCTGCAAAATGCTTTGCTCTTTTCGTTTGTAGTCTTCTAAGCAACCATGCTTCAGCAAATCCCATTTTTCTCACATCTTAAACTATACTCTTTCCTAAACAGGTCTACATAAATCCCTTTGCCTACAATTCTCTTTTCAATCCTTTTATTTCCCTTGCTCTTTTAGGTTACTGCCTTCTGCTTTCTTCTGGTTGTTGTTTTCCCAGCTTTTTTGTTTTTCTTCACGTCCTATGACTTACATCTAATATGTTCTTGCTGCCAAAGAAACTATTTGTGTTTGTACTGGTGTCTTTCTTTCTTCTACTTCTTTACTTTATTCCTTGACTTGGTACACGAATGACCAGGGATGACCGTTAACCATTTATATTAAAAGGAGGGGAGTAGAGAGAGTCTTACTTTACTGGATTAGGCCTCCTACTGTGAGGTTTTTGTATACCCCCACTTTCATCAGGCATGAAAAGTGGTTGTAGACATTGGCGATGAAGGGCAATGAAAATAAGAGACTGTGTAAGTGGGAAGTCATCATTATTTATTACCATATTCACTAACCTTTATTGAACGCTTACTGTGTCGGGCACTGTGCTGTGCGATTTACGTGCGTAACATTTAATCTTTGTAACAACCTTACGACCTGTAGGTACTATAATTCTGTCCATTTTACAGGAAACTAGGGCTTAAAGAACTTAATTTGCCTAAACTTACACAGTTAATAAGTAGCAACATTAAAATTTAAATCAAGACTGTCTTACCCTAGATCTTTGAGGTTTGATTTTTTTATTTTTTTTAAATTTTTGTTTTTAATCACTACTCTGTACCACTGTTCTCTACCACATACAGGAGGCCCTTTTCTTGGATTTCTTATTTTAGAATGAAAGCAATTGAAAATTTTAAAATAAAGTTGGTTTTGAGATGGGGAGTATTCTGGTGAAGATTGAGTAAATAAGAGTCTAATTAGAAAGAGCAGGAACCCTAGAAATGGTTAAGCCTACGTTAGACCAGGGAGGACTTCAGAAAATGTTCCATTCTGACTGTTGAAGCAGATTATGCAAATATCCAATGAGACAAGATCTCCCTAGCTCAGATTTTGTTAGTCCATTTAAAATAATTCTTTTACCTCATCTGAAAGCCCTTCAAAACATAGGATTAATTGCTTATAACTAATTGGCAGTAAGCCTCCATTGACCCAGAGTGTACTCTAATGAACATTATCTTAAAAACCTCATTTTCATAGAGAAAAGTAATATGGGATAAATGGTAATATATTCAGGCCATAAAGAAAAAAAGAGAATATTGTTTTTAAAATATCATTAACTCAATACTAAGCAAAATGTCAGAAGTACTAGGAAATATAAAGTATGTGTTTGGCAGTCCTAGGCAAAGAGAAGAGAAATGAAAAGCTGAAGAAAGTTGAGGGTGATATTTTCGACACCCGTACACAATTTTGAGAAACGTAAAAAACTTATGCTTCCTTTCCTTGGAAATTCTGAAACATTTTCCCCTGATTTTTAAAATCTTCTTGACCAGTAGAGCTATACAGAAGATGTTTTTGCTGCTTATTCATGCCAACTAAGAAGCTTTTATTCAGCTTTTTTACTATTTTTTGTCTTCCAAATGGAGAATTCTATATTATTTTTATAAACCCCACATACCTGTTCTCTTCTCCCATATCAGTATCATTGGTATAAAGCAGTCCTAATAACCTAGAAGGCTCCCTTGTCTTACAAGGGATCAAGCATCACTTTTTGAGAATATGTAGATGTTCTTTTTGATGAATAAAATACAAATACAAGGTTTTTATAAAACCTTACCTTAATATGAATGTATCACAAACTGGGACAATGTAAAGGGGAAATAGGTAGGAATAAAATCTCCTTAAGGATATCTAATAGGTGTGTTTCTGGTTCAAGCAGTTTTCATTCATGCAAATTTCAAGTTGTGTGATCCATTCTTAGAAGCAGCATCTTAGATGCCCCAGACTAAATGGTAAAAGGCCTGTTTGGTAACTGGTGATAGAATAAACTTTCAAGTCTTCTTAGAAGCCACCAGCTCAAGACCTCTTCTGTGGAAACTGGTGGCCTTTGGCAGGGAGAGAGCAAAAGTATTCAGACTTATACCTCTCCAGCTAGCCTGAATAAACTGAAAAGGCCACCCCTCTGCTTCCCAAAATATCTATTTACTGTTGATTCAGATACTTCTCGATCTTTTTTTTTGGTCACTGACCTCTTTGAGAATTTGGAAGCTGTGAGTGCCATCCCAGAAACATGCACTTTACTCATTGTCCGATAAAACTTTTTCTGTACATAGTCTTCGTGTATCTCCTGAAGGCTGTCATTCATGGACCTTTTCTGGTGGAAACTTGAGAAAGGAGAGATGTCAAAATAAAAATATTTAATAGTATAAATATAAATAGTGTAAATATAATAGTATAAATATACTTTAATATAAAAGTATTTAATAGAACACAGAACTAGGAATCAGGAGCCCTAAGAAATTCTTTTTTTTTAAGAGCAGAAGATGCCTAAGATACAAGAACTGTGTAACATCAAAACTGTTAAATAATCTGTGAATACTTCTTCCCTAATAGTAGTAAAAGGAACTTATGGAGAAAGTAGGAAAGCTTTGGAATTAAAGACAGGGAAGAGGTAGCCATAATTGAGACAGTTGAATTGTTGAAAAAGAATAAATTTCATAGTTTAAAGGTTTATTCAGAAGTGTCCCAGTTTATCTTCCATTGGGTAGGTTCAAATAAATTGCTTAATAATTTTCATGTGTCTTCAGTTGTGGATAATTTATGAAGCTATTTTACTTTTTTTCCATGGATCTTTGGCTAAAGAGACAGTAGTCTCAAAGGATTTGATCAAAGGATTTACTTTATATCGCATATTATACATTCAAGGCAGACTTGTTATTCAAGAATTTATTCCAATTAGTATAGACTGTACTGATAGTAGGCTAAGGTTTTGTTCTCTTTAGATTAATGTTTTACGTGTTCATACAGGTTTTTTTCAAGTTAATTTCCTATACAGTCTAGTAAGAGCATTATATAATTTTCATTAAAAATCAGAAATTTTATGATATAGTTCAAATTAAATACTTTTGGACTTTTTGTTTTAAATGTCGGCTTTTTTGTGCTTAATAGTTTAACTAAATATCTTTTTTATGCTGGCAATATTAAGAGCACAGTATTATTAAGTTATTAGTAGAGTGACTGTATATACTGGTTTAGCTTTATTGTCTCACCGGAATACTAGGGCCTCTTTTACTGTCACAAGTGTCCTGGACTGGACGATAAATTATATGGTCACCCTGGTTGTTAAAATTTCTAAAACATTTAAAATTAAGGTAAAGTATATTCTACCAACCTAATCTTCAATAGAACAAACAGCTATCTTGAAGTCAAAATAAGAGTGAATTTCAACAGGTGTTGAAAGAGAAATAATTACAGCTAGAGGAGAGAGAATGTTGTAAAAGGAAATATATCTGTAAGATGAGTGCATGTTTGCATAATGCTTCTTTGTGGTACGTAGCTTTCTGTCATTCTCTTGAAAAGAAGAAATAACAATGGTGACATTCAGCTTTTTTATTGGGATTCCCATTTTACATCTTGACCCTGTATACAAACTCACATTACTACACACATACCATCCCTTGTTCACTCATTCACTCGCCTGAATTGAGTGTAATACACTTTAATATTTGCTTTTTTATTTTATTCTTTTTTATTAAAAATTAATGCTGATATGACACAGTAAATTGATTTACTACCCATTACAAAATCACTGCCCGCAGTTTAAAAATACTGCCCTAGGTGCCTTTTTCTCTGGGAGCCTGGTGCTGACTAGAACAAACAGTAGTAATATCTTAGCAATCATAACACTTCTTGGCAGCAGGTGAATTTTCTTTACTCATTTTATTCAAGTTTTTATCTATAGCTCACATTTTTTAATCAAATGCTGACCTTCAAGATATAAAGAAAATTGGAAATTTCTAATTACTTGTTTTAAATGAATGCAAGAAAAATATTTTTATAAATGCAAATATATTTGGGAGGGACTTCATTTCATTATCTTCAGAACACTTCCTTGATAACATTTTGGAAGTAATGTACAATTGTTCCTATTCTACAACAACAAATGACTCATCCATCATAATTAAAGAATGACTTTTCTAATGAGGAAAATATAGTTTAAAAAATTGATACTAATCAATACCACTAGTACAATATATTTGTCTTTTTTTAGTAAAATCAATGTTTTATTTTTTATACCATCCACTTTTAAGTGTAAGAGTAGATTACATATATAAGTTCTTTTGCCTGTTTTCAGCTTTAGTGATATAATTGGCTGTAGAGGCCTGTAACAGCAAGTGCTAATGAATACATAACATAGTGCCAGGTGCTGAGTGGGTTTGTAAGCCACTAGAAAAAGTCATTCTTACCTTGTGGAAAGTGCTGTGGGAGCACTTCTGCTGTGATAGAAAGAAAAAAATAATAATATTGTGAAAGCATCCCAATGTACATTAAATAACTTATTCTTTCTTAAGTGTCTCTGCAGGGTCTTTTTAAAAATATTATAATGTTGCATGTTCAAGAAATTGCGTGTTTTTATAGTGATTCATTCAGCCTGAAAGAGTACAAGTAGAAAATTTTGGTCTTCTTATTAAGATTAAACTCTAAAGGAGCAAACCAGCTTCTACTTAAAGCAAATACCTTGATAAATTCTCCAGACTGGGCTGTGTGGGGAATAATGTGAGAAGTATGAGGTATGTCCCCATCATCAGAGAATTTATGAAAGGATTATTGGCAACACATATAAAACAATTGAAATTAGAGAACTGCACAAGATAGTGTATAATTAAATGGCATATTGCCTGTAAGTGCAGTGGGAGTTCAGGTTGTTTATTTTAATCTAGGCCTTCTTTTGAGGGGAACTGGGAATTAAGTGGGGCTCCTCTTCTCCTGCTGCGTTTACTGCTTGTCTCATTGTTAGCTATCTCCTGTAAAAGAGAGAAAAAGAACGAAATAAAATAGGTCATGCTGGTTTGTTTCTTGTCATTATTTTTTAAATGAGAGAGAAAAAGGAAACTACTAGTGACAGAAAAGTTTGAATTCTTGTACCAGGACCGTGCTCAACTCTGAGCCAGTAAAGATCCTGCACTCCAGCTGCATAAACGTAATCATAACCCAGAGGGATAAGTACAAGTATACTACACAGAAAGCTTTGTAAGATTTCAGCCAGACCTTGAACTTGAAGAATGAGTAGTTTTAGAAAGAGGAGATGAAGTAGAAAATTTCAAGCAGAGAGAAGAACATGGTGTGGATAAAAGGGATGAAATTTGGAGTTCAAGAAGTGTCAGGAAATTTGATTACAGATGTTGGGGAAGATGGTGATGCCAGAAAGCGGCGGGACGGTGGAGGGGGGGGTGGTCAGTGCTTTTAATGCTTGGTGGAAAAAAATTTAGGAAGTCATTGAAGAATTTTTTTTTTTTTTTTTTTTTTTTTTGGGACAGAGTCTCACTTTGTTGCCCTGGCTAGAGTGAGTGCCATGGCATTAGCCTAGCTCACAGCAACCTCACACTCCTGGGCTCAAGCAATCCTCCTGCCTCAGCCACCCAAGTAGCTGGGACTACAGGCATGCGCCACCATGCCCGGCTAATTTTTTAGCTGTCCAATTAATTTCTTTCTATTTT
>CAUYSK010004815.1:0-49030 GCA_963575035.1 Avahi laniger | reverse complement strand
CAGGAGGATCGCTGGAGCCCAGGAGTTTGAGGTTGCTATGAGCTAGGCTGACGCCACGACACTCTAGCTCGGGCAACAGAGCGAGACTTTGTCTCAAAAAAAAAAAAGATGTTTCCACAGTTGCTTCTTCTATTCCTTTTTTCTTTTCCTTTCCTTTGCTGAAATATTTTAAAGCAAATCCTAGACATCACGACATTCATAAAACTACATTATTAAGTGTACATCTCATCTTTAAAATGAACATTTTATTATGATATTGTACACCCAAAAAATTAACAGTCACTCTGGTATCTAATATCCAGTCAATACTCAAATTTCATCAAAAATGTCTTATTTATAGTTGATTTGTTCAAATGAGGATCCAAAGAAAATCTATACATAGCATTTTATGTCTTCTTTATTTTGAGGGAAGAGAGTCTTACCCAGGCTGGAGTGCAGTGGCCCAATCATAATTCACTGCAGCCTTGACTTCCTGGGCTCAAGGGATCCTCCTGCCTCAGGTTCCCATGCAGCTAGGACTGCAGGCGCATGCCACCACACTTGGCTAATTTTTTAAATATTTTGTAGACATAGTGTCTCACTATGTTGCCCAAGCTGGTCTCTTAAGTCTCTTAATCTACAGTAGTCCACCTCCTCTCCTCTTTTTCTTTTTTAACCACATCTATGCAGTTATTTGTCCTGTAGAATGTTCCACTCTCTGGACTTGTCAGTTTTCTTCCTCAATGTCATTCAATTTCTTCCTTCATCCCTTGTACTTTCACTTATCAAACTTCTGAAGCTTTGATTGGACTCACATTCCATTTTGGAAGAGCAAGATTCTTTCATGAGTGCTGTGTGCTTCCTACTGCAACCCTTCAGGCGGCACATGCTGTCTGCTTGTCCCTGAGTAGAGCTGAGATCGAGCACTTCAGATGGCCGTAACCTGACCTCTCCCTCATGATTTTCTCCATCGACCTTCCAACTGACAGTTTCATCCACTAATGACTTTTTTGTTGGTTTGGTTTGGTTTTGGGGGGCGGTTTTTGAGACAGAGTCTTGCTGTATTGCCCTCGGTAGAGTGCAGTGGTATCACTGTAGCTCACAGCAACCTCAAACTCCTGGGCTCAAGCGATCCTTCTGCCTCAGCCTCCAAAGTAGCTGGGACTACAGGCGCATGTCACCACACCTGGCTAATTTTTCTATTTTTAGTAGAGACGGGGTATCGCTCTTGCTCAGGCTGGTGTCAAGCTCCTGAGCTCAAGCAATCCTCCCACCTCGGTCTCTAAGAGTGCTAGCATTACAGGCATGAGCCGCCACACCTGACCCCCAGATAAGTTTTGACTAATTCAGTAATTTCATGAGGGGTTGCAAAATGGTAATATTAAAATTGTATTATTTCTTCCTTATATATTAGCTAAAATTCTTCAGTAAAAAAGAGCCTTCTCCATGTTACGTGTCCGTTGCAGTGGAAAATGAAACAAAATTTTAAAAAATAAAGAAAGAATAAAATAAAATAAAAATAAAGGAAAAAAAAAAAAGAAGCCTTCTCCAGCCTGGGCAACATAGCAAGACACTGTCTCAACAACAAATAAAAAAATTAGCCAAGTGTGATGGCATGCACCTGTAGTCCCTGCTACTCAGAAGGCTGAGGTGGGAGGATCACTTCAGCCAGGAGTTGGAAGCTGCAGTGTGCTATGATCAGGCACTCCAGCTTGGGCAACACAGTGAGAACCTGGCCCTAAAAAAAAATAAAGGCCGGGCATGGTGGCTCACACCCATAATCTCAGCACTTTAGAAAGCCAATTCAGGAGGATTGCTTGAGCCTCGGAGTTCAAGACCAGCCTGGGCAACATAATGAGACACTATCTCTACAAAAAAATTAGCCAGGCATGGTGGTGTGCACCTCTACTACTCCTAGCTACTCAGAAGGCTGAGGCAGTCCCATGGAAAGAATACTTAGGAGGAAGAATAGAAAATATTTTATAAAAAAAAAAGAAGGCTGGAGTAGGAGGATCGCTTGAGCCCAGGAGTTCAAGGCCACAGCGAGCTATGATTGCCCCACTGCACTCAAGCTAGGGTGACAGAGTGAGTCTCTTGTCTCAAAAAAATGAATAAATGATTTTTTAAATTAAAATAAAAAAGCTTTCCCTCATCAAGGATATTTGGTTACCCTGAAACATGGTTTATATAGGAAAGGCAGAATAAATGCTTAATTACCTCCTTTAATTACCAGTTCTCAGAGTGAAGCAATGCAATATTTTGCCCTGGTCCGTGAACCGCATTGTTGCCCCACAGGGCGCGCGTACAGAGGCGGAAGCTGCAGGCGTGCGGGAAGCAGGGGCTAGTAATGCAGGCAATGCGGTTGTGGGGTCTGCCTTTCCAACGCAGATCACTGCCTAGACATGAAGCAAGGGAGAAGGGGGTTCAGGGGGATGTGTCTGCAGCAATTGGGACATCTGCTGCATGGCTAGTACCGTTAAAGATTGCACATCCAACAAAGTCTCGTTGACAACTTTATTTATCAGAAATACTGGAAGAAAGGGGGGAAATGATACTATGAATGTCCGAGCCAGAGCTACTGCCTGGTGCAGTACAGGCGGCAGGAGGCTTGTGAGAAAGTGGCCACCTTCCTTCTTCATAGCCAAAAACCCTCAGCTTAAAGAGATGGCCCTCCCCAGGAAGGGGAGGGAGTGTGGAGCTCATTACAAACCAGAGCCCTGGGCCCCACCCTAGACCTGCGGGTTCAGTATTTCCAGAATCAGGGTCCCAGAGTTTGCATTTTAAATAGGAACTGCAGGAGATTTTAATGCTGCAGTCCCTGAGCTGCACTTAGGGAAACATTCTCTTAGACATTTAGCCTAGACTTAGGAAGACTGGATTTCAAGAAACACTGAAGATAAATCTCAAAAGAGAAAATAGCAAGACAAATTTGTGTCTAAAGAAACCAATAATCATAATCGCTGGCAGGGACCAAACCTGCGCTATTTTCCTCTGCACCTTAAATGCCTGCCACAGCCCCCGCACGTGGTGGGTGCTTCATACATAAGGAAGGACACATCCAAAATGGGTAAGGCGCTGGCCCAGTGGTTCTCAGAAGAGTCCCGGATGGGCAGCTCTCCCTGGGAACAGTTAGAGATGCTCAGCCTCCCCCTTCCCCTACTCCCCACAGACCTGGAACCTGAAGCCCTGGGGGTGGGGCCCTGGGACCGGTGACTTAACAAGCCCTCCAGGTGATTGCAAAGCATGCTTAAGTTTGAAAACCAGGGTCAGAACACTTTTAATCCCTTCAAACAAGGGCCGGTGTCCAGCTAATACGAGTTACATGTTATGTCAGGGGTGCAGAAAAGGTTGAAGATCCTTTTTTCTTTTAATACAAAAGGGGGACTGGGAGAAGTGGCAGGGGACTGAAAGGGGAAAGTAGAGAGCTTATTTGTACATATGGGACAAAGTGGTGCCAACCTAAAATAATCAAAAAGGTCAAAATCTGGTTTATTTATTATTTTTATTTATTTTTTTCAGAGACGTGGTCTTGCTATGCTGCCTAGGCTGGCTTTGAATTCCTCAGCTCAAGGCATCCTCCTGCTTGGTCTCCAGAGTAGCTGAGACTACAAGTACCAGCCGCCACACCCAGCTTAGAATCTAGTTTAAAGAGTTTATTCAAGCTCAAAGGTTAAGGATAAGCCACCCAGAAACACAGATTCCAAACAACGAAAGTCCGTGTTCCAAACTGTAGAAGTTTGAGACTGTTTATACAGACAAAGTTAAGGGAAGTTTTAGCAGAATTTCAACATCTCTCTATGTAAAGCTTAGTTCACAGTTGCAACGATCTGGTTAGTTAAGGTGGTCTTTTTCTTTCAGGAAAGGTATATTTATTTATTTATTAATATTTTTTAGAGACAAGGTCTCACTCTGTCACCCAGGCTGCAGTGCAGTGGCATGATCATGGCTCACTGCAGCCTCAAACTCCCAGGCTAAAGGGATTCTCCTACCTCAGCCTCTTCAGTAGCTGGGACTACAGGTGTGAGCCACCACACTTGGTGATTTTTTTTAATTTTTTTATAGACAGGGTCTTGCTATGTTGCCCAGTCTGGTCTCAAACTCCTGGCCTTAAGCGATCCTCCCACCTCGGCCTCCCTGGGTGCTAGGGTTACAGGTGTGAGCCACCATGTCCAGCCATAGATAATATATATATATTTTTTTTTTTTTTTGAGACAGAATCTCACTCTGTTGCCCGGACTAGAGTGCTGTGGCATCAGCTTAGCTCACAGCAACCTCAAACTTCTGGGCTCAAGCGATCCTACTGCCTCAGCCTCCCGAGAGCTGGGAACTACAGGCATGCGCCACCATGCCCGGCTAATTTTTTCTATATAGATTTTTAGTTGTCCAAGTAATTTCTTTCTATTTTTAGTAGAGACAGGGTCTCGCTCTTGCTCAGGCTGGTCTCCAACTCCAGAGCTCAAACGATCCACCTGCCTCGGCCTCCCAGAGTGCTAGGATTACAGGCGTGAGCCACTACGCCTGGCCAACATATTTTTTTTAAATATCTTTCTAGTGCAAGTCTTAGCTGGCAGGAAAGTAAGAGAAATCCTCAAAAACCATAAATAATAGTGAAAAAAGAAAAGAACTTTTATCTGAAGAAGGCAAGTCCTTTTAAAGTATCAAACCCAGACAGTGACACCTTGGCACTCAAATTTTGATCATCAATAGTTTCAAAGAGAAAGTTTTTTTTTATCAAAAGGGGGATATGATGACCAGGGCGCGGTGGCTCACGCCTGTAATCCTAGCACTCTGGGAGGCCCAGGCAGGAGGATTGCTTGAGCTCAGGAATTTGAGACCAGCCTGGGCAAGAGCCAGACCCTGTCTCTACAGAAAATAGAACAAATTAGCCAGGCATGATGGTGTGCACTTGTAATCCCAGCTACTTGGGAGGCTGAGGCAGGAGGATCGCTTGAGCCCAGGAGTTTGAGGTTGCTGTGAGCTAGGATGACGCCACAGCACTCTACCCTGGGCAACAGAGTGAGACTTTGTCTCAAAAAAAGAAAGAAAGAAAGAATAGTGTCTCTGGAAAAATCCTAACACAAGTTCACACTCCTGTGGGATGGAGGCCAGGAATCACATTTCCTGCGGCCCCTGAATGCACGCCAAAAGTTTTGTGGTACCAGATCTTAAGCTCTGTGGTGAGTACATGTAATTTATTAGGCTTCTTTTACTGTACATAATGATTATATATACTTTTGTATATATTATATATTTCACAATAAACGAGAGAAAAGATAAATGGAGACTTCTATATAACTTGGCAGATGTGGCAACAGAGAAGATGGTGTCCAGAGAGAGTGATCCCAAAGTATGTCAGGAGGAAGTGAGGTTGGAGGGAGGAGTGAACATGTCTGTTCAGCTTTTCACTCCAGTGTCTTAAGCCGAGCTAATTTTGCCACAATCCTATCATGAGGATCATGTTGTGTGCTGTGCCAAAAAACAAAATACAACACATTTAGCTTCAAGATCTAGTTGGCTTTTATTGCGATTTTTGAATCTATCAATACCTCATTCTGTAAATTAGAATGAGTGTTCCAATGAGCCGAGCAGAGGAGGTTGGTTTTATAGGCAGAAAACGGCTGAAGAAGCAGAAACAGAGAACAAGAAATCCTTTCAAAGTTACTTTCCTTGTAGAGGTTAAAGCAGAGGGGACTTCCTCATTGTCAACCCTAAATAACGAGATTCAGAAAATATGATTAAGGCCGGGCACAGTGGCTCACGCCTGTAATCCTAGCACTCTGGGAGGCCGAGGCGGGCGGATTGTTTGAGCTCAGGAGTTCGAGACCAGCCTGAGCAAGAGCGAGACCCCCATCTCTACTAAAAAAATAGAAAGAAATTATCTGGACAACTAAAAATATAGAAAAAATTAACCGGGCATGGTGGCACATGCCTGTAGTCCCAGCTTCTCGGGAGGCTGAGACAGAAGGATCACTTGAGCCCAGGAGTTTGACATTGCTGTGAGCTAGGATGACACCACGGCACTCTAGCCAGGGCAACATAGTGAGACTCTGTCTAAAAAAAAAAAAAAAAAGAAAAGAAAAGAAAATATGATTAAGTATAGAGTTTATTCAAGCCCAAAGCTGTGAATAGCCACCTGGGAAACACAGAAAATGGGGTCGGTGCTCCGAAGTTAAAAATTAAGGTCTTCTATAGGCAGAAGACATTTAGTAGGATTATAACATTTTCTATACAAGCCTGGATGAGTTACAACAATTTAATTAGTCACCATTTGTTTTCTTTTCTGTACAGCTTATTTCCATTTCATTTCCTTTCCAAGATAAAAGACTGTATTTAACATTCCAGTGTGATAGACATGAAGTCCTGTGTGAGAAATGTAAGAGGGGGTTAATCTATAAGGAAGACCCACAGTGAAGAGAGCAGTCTTCCCTGGTGTCTTTTAGTCATTTACAACATTTTATCAAACAATGTAGGTAAGGAAGAAGGCTAATCTGTAATTAGAGAAACAAAGGTCACAGCTTCCTAGGTTGTATCTGCCCGTTTAAGTACCTCAGGTCCCATAATCACGTTCCCTTAAGTCTCAAAATATTTTAAAGTTCTGAAACTGTCTATGTTAAAATAATGTAGAGCCACAAAGTATAAATAGTAATCAAAGTCTGATTTTAGTAAAAGTATAAACGTAGCTAGAAGTTAACCAGCCATTGTTCCCTGACTCCCTTGCTGCTGTAACTGGTCACTTCTTAATGGCACGATGCTCCCTGATGGGTGCAAGGTTTGTGACTCCCCCCACTATTTCTATAGATAACATTGCCTAAGACTTTGGATTCTACAGGTAACATTGCTGTTGTAAATCTTAAGACTGTCTTCGAGGTGTTTTTCAGACTGTGCATCCCGGAGATCTACTGATGTCAGCCAGACCCGTGGATAGGCGTGGGAATAGATCCAACAGCCCTGAAATCCCCTACCCAGGAAACCTCCCAACCGAGAAGATAATTTCTGCGTCCCAACCCTATGAGCTCGTCCTCTGCCAATCAGCAGACCCAATTCCCTAGCCCTTTTGCGCATCAAACTATCTTTCAAAACCCTTTCTCCCAAATTCTCAGGGAGATAGATTTGAGAAATCACTCCCATTTCCTTGCCTGGTGCTTTGCAAAATAAAACTCTTTCTCTGTCGCAACACCTGCTGTCTCAGTATATTGGCCTTCACTGGGCGGTGGGCAAGGGACCCCCTTGGGCTGTAAGTTCCAATAGCTTGGATTTTGAATTACTTATTTTCACATTATCATGCCAGCTAAAACTGGCCTGTTTGGGGATTTGGCTGTTATCTCCCTCTCTCTCTCCTGATTTCTCAGAAGGTCAGATAAGCAATTGAGTTTTGGCTTGGTGACTTGGAACGTTAGCATGAATGACTTCATTTTGGTTTGGTCTGTTGGGCCTAGTGTAGGAGCTCAGTCCAAACCAATGGCTTCCTATAAATTTTATTTAGCAGTTGTTTGACCTCTACCGAACTTGATTCTGATCTTTTTTTAAAGAGGTGGGAGTCTCTGGGCTGGGCGCAGCGGCTCATGTCTGTAATCCTAGCACTGTGGAAGGCCAAGGTAGGAAGATTGCTTGAGGTCAGGAGTTCGAGACCGGCCTGAGCAAGAGCCAGACCCAGTCTCTAATAAAAATAGAAAAATTCACCAGGCATCTCGGCATGTGCCTGTAGTCCCAGCTACTTGGGAGACTGAGACAGGAGGATCACTTGAACCCAGGAGTTTGAGGTTGTAGTGAGCTACAATGATGCCACCTGCACTCTAGCCGGACAGAGTAAGATTTGTCTCAAAAAAAAAGAGATGAGGGTCTCACTATGGTGAAAGGCAGGAATTGATAGTAGGAGAATGTACTTTGTTTTGTGTGGAACAAATTGTTCGAGATTAAAAAAAATAGGTTCTCTTTGATTGTAACTAATGCCATTTGCTTCTGTAACTGTGCTTGCTTTTAGTTGTTTGTTAAATATAGGAGTAAGAGCAGGAGTGACTCCATGACAAGCTGAATTTCCTGAAATAGGCCTAAGTTTCAGTTTCCCCCAAAACCCAAACGCGACCAAAACTGGCGCCGGTGCGAAAATTGAAAATCTCGAGGCTTGGAGCCAACCAATCAGGAGCCGAAACAATCTGCCACTTTCAAAGGAACCAATGGACTAAGGGGGAGAAGGGATGGTGTGCCCAGCGCATCGTGTGGAACCTGCGTGTTGTGTGCCACCATTGTGTCGTGTGCAAAAAAAGTATATAAGCTTCACTTTTACCCCAGGGCGGGGTCCTGCTTCAGAGGGGAGGCCACTGCGTTGGTGCTCTGGGACTTGGACCCTAGCTTGAGCTAGCCAATAAACTCCTTTGCCATTTGCAGCCTCGGTGGCTCTGCCTCTTTGTTCCTGGGGCCGAGGGGAACCGGCACTAACAAAGCAATGCAGCTCCTTTAATATTTTACTTCGAAATATCTTCACCTTTGGACAAAGTATGGTGAAACCAAAAAAAAAAAGAAAGAAATTTGTTCCACCAGGTGTCCTAATTTGTTGCTCTTAAATTTGGCATTCCATAAAGCCTGTAGAAGAGGACATGATTCAGCTAACTTCTTTGCCAATTTGTAGCAAGCATGGCCTTTATTCCAGTTTCCAATACCCTCTTTATTTTGCTTTTAAAGCTTTTTTTTTTTTTTGAGACAGCGTGGCCTGTCGTCAGCCTAGCTCACAGCAACCTCAAACTCCTGGGCTCAAGCGATCTTCCTGCCTCAGCCCCCTGAGTAGCTGGAACTACAGGTGTGCGCACCACCATGCCTGGCTAATTTTTCTATGTTTAGCACAGAGCCGGTCTCACTCTTGCAGAGGCTAATCTTGAACTCCTGACCTCAAGCCATCCTCCCGCCTCTGCCTCCCTGAGTGCTAGGATTATAGGCGAGAGCCACCTCACCAGCCCAATATCCTCTTCATTTTGAAACCCAGCAGGTACCCGGCCAAGAGGCCTCAGGGTGGGGGGCACGCCACACAAGAGTAAAAGGAAAATCTTGAATTCCTTCAGGGGAAAATTCCAGGCACCTGACTGGCCTTGAAAAGTCAATGGGCAACCTGATGAGAACAAGGCCCTCCGAGCAAGCTAGACAGGAGGCGTTTGGGTTCCCTATGGAAACTAAAACATGGCATCTTATGTTCCGGAGTTGGTTTGCAGAAAACCCCACCTGATGGAAAGTGCAGATAAGGGAGTGCTGAGGAACTGAACTCCCATCACCATTCTTTGTTCTAAATTTCCCCCTGAGGGGCCTGTCACACCCATCTTAACACTCCAAAAATCTCGGAATCTATCAATGCCTCCCCCACATCAGGATTTCCCACCTTTTTGAGTGAGGCCTGTTTGAAATGTATCCCTGACTTTAAAAACCCTGACTTGTAAGACATCTAGGAATTTGAGTTTTAAGTATTTGCTTCTCATTCCCTGGCGTGGCACCCTGCAATAAAGCCCCTTTCTGCCGCTGCAACTCTGGGCTCAGCTCAGTGTTTGGCCTGCTGCACCCACCCGGTGAGCGGACCCCAATTTGGTTAGACAACAATTTCCATCTGAGACCTCATCAGCATTGCCTTTACCATAACACATTTCTACCAATACTCTGACCACAACCACCTAAGTAATCTAAGAAGTTTCAGACTTTCCCTATAGCTCTTTTCTGAGTCCACACTAGAATTACACTTAATGTTCTGTTTATGATAATCTAGGCTTTTTCTAGCCTGCTCCTCACTTCTTCCAGCTTCTACTCATTACCCAGTGCCAAAGCTGCTTCCACGTTTTCAGGTATTTATTACAGCCACATTCCACTCCTGGTGTGAAATTTCTATCTTAGTTCATTTGTGGCACTGTAACAGAATACCACAGACTGGGTAATTTAGAAATTTATCGGTTGACGGTTCTGGAGGCTGAAACAAGAAGATGAGGAGCTGGCATCTGGTGAGGGCCTTCTTGCGCCATCATCCCATGGTGGAAGGGCAAACAGAGGAAGTGTATTTATGATGTATATATTCCTGCCTCTTGGCTGGTCCCAGTGCAGTGTTGTTTACAAGGAATTGATCACAAACAGATTCCTTTGTTCCTTCTCCACTCCCACTGTTTCACTTGATCAGCCCAAATAAAAAAAAAAAATTATACGTATGTACACACACACACACACACACACACAGAGACACACATATTTTCCTGGCTCATAACTCCCAGAGTTGTTTTTTTCTTTTTCTTTTCTTTTCTTTTTTAATAACTCCTCAGTCAACTTAACCATAGCTCTTATTACAATGTTGGTGCTCTTTGGGCCTCAGAATCAGGCCTCAGAAAACAGACTCTTTCTCTCTGACCTTCTCCTGCCCTCCTTTCACCGCTTCTTTCTTGCTCCAAGGCAGGAACCACTTGTGCCCCCGCCCCCACCCCTCCGCCTTTCTGTCTTGGAGATGGCCAAAAAGAAATTATCTGACCTACCTTGCCTGATTGCAGGTCAGAAGACCCTCAATTGGCAAGAGGTCCTGCCCAATACCCTGGAGGAAGGAATGCTATACAGAGAGGCCAACAAGAATCTCAACGGACAGGCCTTGCTGGGTTTCCCCACTCAATCTATCAGTGCTAGATTATACCCTTTTTGTCCAATCTCATTTCTACATGGTGGTCAGTAATGCTCATTCAGTGAAATCTCCATAAAAGGCCCAAGAGGACAGAGTCTGGGGAGCTTCTGGATAGCTGAACACCGGGAGGTTCCTGGAGGGTGGTGTACCCAGGGAGGGCATGGAAGCTCCAGGCACCTTCCCTCATACCCTGCCTTATACATTGCTTCATCTGTATCCTTTGTAATATCCTTTATAAGAAATCGGTAAATGTTAAGAGTTTCCTGGAGTTCTGTGAGCCAGTCTAGCAAATTAATCAAACTCATAAAGGGGGTCCTGGAAAGCCAACTTGAAGCTGGTCAGTCAGAAGTTTCAGAGGCCTGGACTTTCAGCTGGTGTGTGAAGAGGGGAAAGTCTTGGGGACTGAGCCCTCAACCTGTGGGATCTGATGCTATCTCCTGGTAGAGAGTGTTAGAATTGAATTGGAGGACACCAGGCTGGTGTCCCCTTCAGAACTGATTGCTGGTTGGGGGCGGTGGCTCATGCCTGTAATCCCAGCACTCTGGGAGACCAATCCCTTGAGCTCAGGAGTTCGAGACCAGCCTGAGCAAGAGTGAGACCCCGTCTCTACTAAAAATAGAAAAAAATTAATTGGACAACTAAAAATACATAGAAAAAATAAGCCAGGCATGGTGGCGCATGCCTGTAATCCCAGCTACTTGGGAGGCTGAGGCAGAAGGATCGCTTGAGTCCAGGAGTTTGAGGTTGCTGTGAGCTAGGATGATGCCACGGCACTCTAGCCCAGGCATCACAGTGAGACTCTGTCTCAAAAAAAAAAGTGTATAAATTGAATTATTTAAAGTCAAATCAAGAGCTTTGGTCTGAAAGGGAATTCCAGCAACATAATTAATTTTACTTTCTTTTTTTGCGTGTTTTTGTTTTTTTGAGACAGGGTCTTGCTCCATTGCCCAGACTGGAGTGTAGTGTCTTGATCATAGTTCACTGAGCCTGGAACTCCTGGGCTCAGTCAATTCTCCAGAATCAGCTTCCCGAGTAGTTGGGACTACAGATTCAAACCACCATGCCCAGCTAAGTTTTTAAAAGTTTTTGTAGAGACATTGTCTTACCATGTTGCCCAGGCAGGTCTGGATCTCCTGGGCTCAAGCAATCCTCATGCCTCAGCTTCCCAAAGCACTGTGATTAAAGGCATGAGCCACCACACCCACCACGAATTTTCAATACATATTATGTAGCTATTTATGTTTAGACTTCCTTGCTACCTACTTCAGCAACTGGAAAACATCTGTTTTGGAACCCATATCAAAGAAAGGCTCAGTCTCTAACTTCATCTTTAAAAATAAAATTAAACAATAATAAATAATTCAAAGAATTGCTGGTTTTGATCTCTATACATTTTCATTTTTTTTTTTTTTTTTGAGACAGAGTCTCACTTTGTTGCCCTGGCTAGAGTGAGTGCCGTGGCATCAGCCTCGCTCACAGCAACCTCACACTCCTGGGCTCAAGAGATCCTCCTCTCTCAGCCTCCCAAGTAGCTGGGACTACAGGCATGCACCACCATGCCCGGCTAATTTTTTCTATATATTTTTAGCTGTCCAATTAATTTGTTTCTATTTTTGGTAGAGACGTGGTCTCGCTCTTGCTCAGACTGGTCTCGAACTCCTGAGCTCAAACAATCCGCCCGCCTTGGCCTCCCAGAGTGCTAGGATTACAGGTGTGAGCCACCGCGCCCGGCCCATTTTCATTTTTATAACAAACTTTTTATGGAAACCTCACAATATCAATGTAAGAGTTTCAATTTTAACAAGTAGTACCTAACACAGTGCCATATAGGTACTCGATAAATATTTGTTGAATTAATAAAAGAAAAGTTTAAATTCATTAGTTAACTAATTAGTCATAAATTAACTAATTAATTTATGAATAAATAAAGATCATACCTAAACCTAAGAATATTCTGGGGCAGAGGGGAGACTAACAAGAAAAACTCAGAGGTATAAGTAACCGCATCGTTCTTAAACTACCTGACGTTTTGGAACTAACAGTTGAGGTTAGAAATTCTCTATTCTGTCACTCTGTATCCCCTGCGGTGTCCACAATCCTGCATCATCTCCATCATATTGCACCTCTTCCATTATGTTGTGGAATGACTGTGCACAAGCATAAGGCTCACCGTCAAGTTTCATGTGACAGGCCCACCACACCACTGTACCCCACGTCACTTAGCAACGTTTCCCTGCCCCACTCTGCTCTCCCAGCTCCTGTTGGGAAGCCTACTCTGAGGCTCTGGAACTTGACAGGGGTGAAGGAAAATCCAGTGACTGATATTTTATGTTCAGGAATTTTCAGAGGCTGTGGATGACTTTTGATTTTTGATGGTGTTTTTTGTTTTTCTTTCTTGCTTTTTTTTTAAACACTCCCCATTTTACAGGTGGGCTTTTTTCTTCTTTTTTTAAGGATTAGGACCTGTAAATTAGAGCAGGTACTGCACAATGGAAGATGCAGAGCAGAAACGTGTTTAACTGGAATCGTGTTCTTTAGAACTGGTGATGCCACACCTGAATTGCTAAAGACTTATCTTTGGAAAATGCTGACGCTCCCCTTCTCATACTTCAGGTTACAGCCCTCTGAAGCAATACAGTGCTTCACTCTGGAGACCTGAATTTAAATGAGTTACAGCTAACTTTTATGTAGGTCAGCAAGGTGCATGAAAAGGAAAATAAATGAATATAACGGAGAAAGGAATCACTCCTTCAGTGATTTATAATTCCAAGTGGATAAAGTCAATACATTAATACCAGCCTACTTGGGCAAAGCTAAGCTGAGCTAAAATTGCTGCAACACCTTGTTTACGTAATTGCTTTCTTTAAAAAAAAAGCTTAAAAATGTCAATTAGCTAAATAATTAAAGTAATAATTATACAAATTGAAGCAATTACCTCCTAAAATAGTGTGGGGTTTTTTGGTTTTTTTTTTTTTTTTTTTAGAGACAGGGTCTTGCTCTGTTGCCAAGGCTGGAATGCAGTGGCCTAATCATAGATTACTATAATCTCAAATTCCTAGACTCAGGCGATCCTCCTGCCTCAGCCTCCTGAGTAGCTAGGACTACAGGCAGGTGTCAGCATGACTGGCTAACTAAAATATTGTTTTTCTTAAGAAAAGCTTATTTTTTTGGGGCGAGGCGTGGTGACTCATACCTATAATTCTAGCATTTGGAGAGGCTGAGGCGGGAGGATAGTTTGAGGCCAGGAGTTAGAGACAAGCCTGGGCAACACAACAAGACCCTGTTTCTTAAAAATTTTTTTTTAAAAATTAGCCATGTGTGGTGGTAGACAGGTGTAGTCCCATCTATTTGGGAGGCTGAGGCAGGAGGATTGCTTGAGCCGGTGAGTTCAAGGCTATGAGCTATGATCATGCTAGTGTACTCTAGTCTGGGAGAAAGACTAAGACCCAATCTCTAAAAAAAAAAAGAGAAAAGCTCATATTCTTTTTAAAGCTAAGTGAAAGTAATGTTAAATATGCCATAAGTTGTAGAAATGTCAAAATGAATGGAAAAGTTTTCACGTTTCCCTCTGGGTGTGAACTAAGTAAACAATGTTGTGACTTCACTATTACAGAGTAGATAAGAATTAGGCATATTACTTAAACTCATAAAATATTCTAATTTTTAATTACTTAAGACAGAAGTAATTTATTTCTTTTCATCCAAAATAAAGATGATTTTCATTTTTGGTCTACTTTTCTTTCTTGAGTATTTAATAATTCTAAACAGTATGACTTACATAAATAAATGGATGGTTTTTATTATGTCAGAATTGAATTGAAGGCTAATTTTTTAAAAAGCTACTTTAAAAGTATATATGTTGTGATATTAATATGACCAGATACCAAAGTACCCATAATTACCTGATGTGTGCCCATAAAGAAAGTTATCTACTTTATCTCTGATAACAATATTGATCTCTTCTTCTTTAAATTTTCATAATTCTTACATTCTGTAGAATAAAATTTGTTAATTGAGTTTATATCAAAATGTATACATTTCTAGTTTTGTGCATATTATGTATAGTCCTTTGAAAGGTCTTGATCTCATGCTTTCATATCACATAATGCTAAACACACAGGAGATACAACATTTTGCTAAGTTTAAAATTGCAGTTGTGGATTTCGAATAAATAATGCTAGACTAGTTCTATATAAAATGAGAAGGTTAGGTATATTTGTAAATATCTACCTGGGTAGGCTCCCTGCATGGCTTAAAATACTCTCTTTTGATAATTTCTCAATAGAAATTTTCTCAAATAGAAATCTTAACACTATATGGTTTGTTACAATTTCAACAATGGATCAAGAATAAAACTCCGTTTCCACAAAAAATATAATCTTACTGCTTTAGAAAACAAGAAAATAACATAAAGGAACTATCTTGATTGTGATGTGGAGGAGTGTTTTCAAGTCTGGTGGTGAGGAATCAAGAATACTGTCATCGGCTGGGCGCTCATCGGTGGCTCACGCCTGTAATCCCAGCACTCTAGGAGGCCGAGGCAGGCGGATTGTTTGGGCTCAGGAGTTCAAGACCAGCCTGAGCAAGAGCGAGATCCCCATTTCTACAAAAAAAAAAAGTAGAAATTATCTGGACAACTAAAAATCTATAGAAAAAATTAGCTGGGCATGGTGGCGCATGCCTGTAGTCCCAGCTACTTGGGAGGCTGAGAGAGGAGGATCTCTTGAGCCCAGAAGTTTGAGGTTGCTGTGAACTAGGCTAATGCTATGGCACTCACTCTAACACAGAGAGACTCTGTCTCAAAAAAAAAAAAAAGAATACTGTCATCTAGCAAAGCCATTGTTAGTTCCGCTAATTATCTCAATGTAAAAAGGAGAGTTTTATCTTGTTTTTAGACTTTAATTTACTAAGTGTATTAAAGTTATAATCTTAAACAATAACTCTCTTCATTACAAATTCTCCATTATTGTTTTAGAATCTGGCCACTCTACCAGATAAGGTCTATATCTAGGTTGACATGTTAATCAAATTTGTTTTGTTTTTTGCAGAAATCCATTTTCTTCAGCTTTTTAAGAACCCTGAGATCAGGGAAATAAATGAAAAATTTTGGAGAATTTTCATATATACTTAAAACTATGTATTATATCGACCAAAAAACTGATGGTCAGGAACTACAACGAAGATTTAATAGCCTTTTTTACAAAAGTGTACTGAAACAACCAAAAAATAATAAATTTAATAGTTTTTTATAAAATTGGCTCACAAATTATAGTTTGATACAATTATAAATTAATAGATGACATAAAATTACACATATTATTCATCAAGCGGTTGATTATCTGTTTCTTTCCAACAGCTACCAGAACTGCTGAAGGTCAGGTGGAGGCTTCAAGAACCCCTGAATTCCTGGAACTAGAAGGATTCAGGTGTCTCTTATCTAGGGCATTGCAAGCAAATGTCTTCTCCCTGCTATTTCCCTGCTTCTAATCAATTTATATTTTTTATTATATTATTTCTCTGATAATTACCTTCTTTCTTTCTAAAACCATTTATGTATGTATGTATGTATTAATTAGAGATGAGGTCTCACTCTGTTGCCCAGGCTGGAGTGCCGTGGCACAATCATAGCTCACTGTAGCCTCGAACTCCTCGAACTTCTGTTCCTTCCAGCTCAGCCTTCCAAGTTGCTGGGAATGCAGGAAGGAGCCACTGCACTGGGCTAGAACTCTTATTTTTTGGATATGGGGACTCTTTGATTGATTGACTAATTTTCCTATCATTTCTCGCCTATTTTTCATCTTGGATTTGTCCTGCTTTCTTAGAAATTTCTTCAAATATATCTTCCACTTAAAAAAAAATCAGCTATTCTGTCTTTAATTTCTAAGCATTCTTTTTTTGTTCTTTAAATATTCCTTATTTATAGTATTCTGTTTTTGTTTGATTGTTTTTTTGGTTTTTCTTTTTTCTTTTTTTCCCTGAGACAGAGTCTTGCTCTGTGGCCCAAGCTACTAGAGTGCAGTGGCATCATCATAGCTCACTGTAACTCACACTCCTGGGCTCAAGCGATCCTCCTGCCTCAGCCTCTGGAGCAGCTGAGACTACAGGTATGCGCCACAACACCCAGCTAATTTTTCTATTTTTTGTAGAGACGGGGTCTCACTATGTTGCTCAGGCTGGTCTGAAAGTCCTGGCCTCAAGCAATCCCCTCACCTCGGCCTCCCAAAGTTCTAGGATTACAGGTGTGAGCCACTGCACCTGGCCAAAAATGTATTTTAAAAATAACACATGGGCACCTTTGTCACTTAGAATCCAGGACACACTGCCGGCATAGTGTGACTGATAAACTGCAACATCCACTCCTGGAAATAACACCAATTAAACCCCAGGGAAACACTTCACATCTCTTGCTCTTTGTCCGCAAAACAAAAGGCAACTGAATACAAGTGCTATAAAGGTTTATGGTTTATGCTGCTGTTAAAGTAGAAGAAAGACCTTGCTTTGGAATGTGGGGAGGACTTTGAACAGCAGAAACAGTTAGATAAGAGAAAAGACAAAATAATTAAATTGTCAAATTCCTCCTCTCAGTGTAAATGCAATAGCTTTTGGCCTAATGAAGTATCCTTTGCTATTGTCAAGTATCAATTTTCTTGCTTCTCTTAGGACAGCAGAGATACTCAAAAATTAGGGTGAAATTTCAAATGGTTGAACATGGTGGCTAAGGAACATTTTACAACAGTGAACACTTTTATATTATTCTTAAATGTGTGTCTATGTAAGTATAGATATAACACACATGAAGTATGATATTGATTCTTTACATTAGTATCAAAATAGACCTGGAATATTACAATCACAGTTTAATTTTCATGAAAATATTTAATATGGCTTCATTAAATTTTCAAAATATTAAATTAAAAACTTTATCCTTACCTATATAATTTTAATTTTAAGATGTGTTATTATTATAGGTGATATATTGATTATTTTTTAAGTTGCAAAATACGTTTATTTAAAAAAAAATTTTTTTTGAGACAGAGTCTCACTCCATTGCCTTGACTAGAGTGCCATGGCGTCAGCCTAGCTCACAGCAACCTCAAACTCCTGGGCTCAAGTGATCCTCCTGCCTTTGCCTCCCAAGTAGCTGGGACTACAGGCGCACACGACTATGCCCAGCTAATTTTTCTATTTTTAGTAAAAATGAGGTTTTGCTCTTGCTCACGCTGGTCTTGAACTCCTGAGCTCAAGTGATCCTCCTCCCACGGTCTCCTAGAGTGCTAGAATTACAGGCATGAGCCACTTCACCCAGCCCTGCAAAATGTATTTATAAAGCTTAGAGGAAAACTAGTTTTTTGAAGTATCTAAAAATAATCTCAATTTGTGTTTTTCCACATTTTCTGCAAAATAATGTAAATATAAGGTTTTTTATATTTACTTTAATTCATATTTTATATACTTTCAAAACACTTTTCTAATCCTTTGGAAAACAGAATGAGTACAGTTGAGAACATAATGGAAAAAGAAAATACATAAACAGAGTTTGAAAACAGCAAAAAAATTCAAAGAAAAAAAATAAAAACCTTAAAAGAGGTATCTGCCTAAATATTTAAAAATTGAAACAATGAAAGTGTTCAGGAACCACATAAAATTTTCAAACAGCACATTACAAAGTTTTTGCTTACTAAATATTTACTGATGAAAGTGAGTAAGAAATTTATGTTAGCATATTTTGTTGGGACAATAGTCAACCACTTTTTGAGACAGGATCTCACTCTGTCACCCAGCCTGGATTGCAATGGCATGCTTATAGTTGACTAAAACCTCAAACTTCTGGGCTCCCAGCTCAGCCTGCCTAATAGCTAGGATTACAGGTGCATGCCACCACACCCAGTTAATTTTTTAATTTTTTGTAGTGACGGGGGTCTCACTATGTTGTTCAGGCTGGTCTCGAACTCCAAGGCTCAAGCAATCCTTCCACCTTGGCCTCCCAAAGTGCTAGGATTACAGACGTGAACCACTGCACCTGGTCTCTTTTTTATTTTTAACCTTATAGCTTATAATTCATTCTAGGAAACACCAACACTAAAAGTGTTAAATTCTGAGCTTTTTATTCTCTTATTTAGTTTTACTTTCTTCTGTTACTTGTCTTTCACCTGTGTCTGATAAGGTGAAATACAATATTGATCATTAAGGAGAGTCATTTCAAATAAAAATGCATTTTCACTTTTGGCATATTTCCTTTAACCACATTAGTTACAACAAAGAAGACAAAAAGCTTTTGGGACAGATTATATCTAGGTACTTTTTGTTTCACAATTTAATGTAAAACATCTCAGGCATTACAGTGTTGTTTCCTTCTTTATTGCTTTTGCTTCTATTTCTTCTGTATTTTACAGTAATAATACCATATCTTATCTTTGTGTGGTGTTTTACAGTTTCCAAAACACTTTTCTTTCTTACAATCTCTGGGAAGCCCCACAATAGCCTTGGACAGTAGAACTCACATTTACATTAGAGAAAACCATATTTTCAACACCATCAACGTGACAGATTAGTGACAACCACGGATGTGCTGGCAAATGTGTAACAACCGCCTCCCTGAGAACATGGAGAACGCTGATTGCAGTTTGCCAATTTCATTGAAGTAAATACCTCCACCACGGCCAACTTCAATCTACCATCGTGACGTCAACTAAGTCTCAAAATTTCTTTTTTGTTGTTAGTTTTTTAAAAAATAAATGTTTAGGCTGGGCGCAGTGGCTCACGTCTGTAATCCTAGCACTCTGGGAGGCCGAGGCGGGCGTATCGTTTGAGCTCAGAAGTTCGAGACCAGCCTGAGCAAGAGCGAGACCCCATCTCTACTAAAAATAGAAAGAAATTAGCTGAACAACTAAAAATATAGAAAACAATTAACCGGGCATGGTGGCACATGCCTGTAGTCCCAGCTACCTGGGAGGCTGAGGCAGGAGGATGGCTTGAGCCTAAGAGTTTGAGGTTGCTGTGAGCTAGGCTGACGCCACAGCACTCTAGCCCAGGCAACAGAGTGAGACTTTGTCTCCAAAAAAAGAAACAAAAATATATTTACAGCCCCAGTTAAATAAACAAGTTCCTAACTGAGGAACAATCCTCCCTCAAGATGCATAGTTAGCATTTCAAAATTAGGTCTGTATAAGTGTTCCTCTTAAAATAATGGTAAACTTGGTTCAATAATGTAGATGTTCAAATGCTTTATGGGTTCCCTGATAAACACTATCTTTTATGTCTGCTTACCCACAAAGTTCTCAAGCCATTTTTTTTTTTTTTTTTTTTTGAGACAGAGTCTTGCTCTGTTGCCTGGGCTAGAGTGAGTGCCGTGGTGTCAGCCTAGCTCACATCAACCTCACACTCCTGGGCTCAAGCAATCCTTCTGCCTCAGCCTCCTGAGTAGCTGGGACTACAGGCATGCACAACCATGCCCGGCTAATTTTTTCTATATATTTTTAGTCGTCTGATTAATTTCTTTCTATTTTTTTTTAGTGGAGACGGGGTTTCGCTCTTGCTCAGGCTGGTTTCGAACTCCTGAGCCTAAGCAATCCACCTGCCTTGGCCTCCCAGAGTGCTAAGTTTACAGGCGTCAAGCCATTTTAATTAAGCAATTTCAATGAAATACATAACCTAAGTGGGACCAAACTTTCTGACTGAGAAATCTTTATCGTGGCAATTCTGAGTATTTCCAGGAAAATATTCTGAACAGAAAATGACAGAAATTTCCCAGTGGCAATTACAGAACCATGTCTTATAATTACAGGGCTGCTACCAAGGCTTCTGCTTCTCTTCTCCAGGTACATCTGTTTGTGGGTTTGAAACATTGCTTTTGAATTTTTTACTGGGTTTTGTAGCATCTCAAATCCACCTGCACTGAAGCTTCTCTTGGAGAGTCTTGAGTTAGCATCATTATCGTTAAATAATGATATCGTTAAATAATTTTACCCTTTATTGTATGTGTTCCCAATTCCCTCCAAACATGTCAGTCCCCCTCCACACAGAGTGTGTACTTCTTTGATCCAACTGGGGAAGAGGACAACCCCGGCAAGCAGGGAGGACATACCGGCTTCCTGACCCCAGAGTTTAAGGCGTCAAATTTCTTAAAATATAACCGTTGGCTCTCACCAACAGGAAGAAGCCGGTTCCAGCATACCACTTGGTCACTTTAAATTCAATTTGAAAGTAGATGAAAACTTACATGTGTGCCTTGTTTTGAGATTGGGATATGAAAATAAAAGATACGGGGATGCCGATTTAGTTGGCATCTTAAACCAACAATGAAGCTATGAAGTGGCAAATTATGAGATCTGAATTACAAATGCTTTTGGAGTTCCTAGAGGGTAGCAAGTGTGATAGGTTCTAGGCCAGCCCTTAGGATCCCTGACTCCTCGTGTTCATACCCTGTGTAATCCATTCTCTTTCAGTGTTCCTTGTTTCTAACCTGCTTAACCAACAGAATAAGGCAAAGGTGCAAAGGTGATGGGATGCTACTTCTGTGATTACATATATAAGAGTATAACTCCTGTCTTACTAGCAGACTCTGTTTCTGGCTCTGATGAAGCAAGTTACTAGGTTTTGCACTGACCTTTGGAGAGGCCCACATGGTAAGGAACTGAGGCTCACAAGGAACTAAATTCTGCTAACAACGATGTAAGCTTGGAAGTAGATCCTTTCCTGGTTGAACCTTTATATGAGACTGCAGCATGAACCGTCCTGGACTGAATGTTTGTGTCCCCCCCAACATTCACATGTTGAAATTTTAACCCCAATGTGATGGTATTAAGAAATGGGGCCTTTGGGAGGTAATTAGATCATCGGGGTGGAACCCTCCTGAATGGGATTAATACCCGTATAAAAGAGACCCAAGAGAGCTCTCTCAATCTCTTTCCCCCATGTGAGGATACAGGGAGAAGTCAGCAGTCTGGAGCATGGAAGTGGGCCCTCATTGGAACCTGATTGTGGGGGCACCCTGATCTTGGACACTCAGTCTTCAGAACTGTGAGAAATAAATTCCTGTTGTTTATAAGCCACCCAGTCTATGGTATTCCATTATAGCAACTCAAACTAAAACAGAATACCTTGATTGCAGCCTTGTAAGAGACCCTGAAGCAGAGGACCCATTTAGGATATGTGGAAACTCTCCTGAACCATAGAAACAGTAAGATAATAAATGTGTGTTCTTTTAAACCACTACATTTGCATAATTCATTATGCAGCATAGATAACTAATAGTCAGTGTGTGCTGGGTATTGTCCTAGACAATGTTATGTGGAATTGTAACTTCAGCTAGTATGAGAAGTTGGATAAGATTTTGATAGCGAAGGGAATGAAAGGGGCTCTGAGTAAGGGAATGCTGGGAGATAAGTTTGGTTTGAAAGAGTAGGGCATATTAGGAGGGTACTTAAAAATTCATTATTTTCTTATTCAACCTATGCCAAATACTTTTTTGGGTGATGCTATACAGTATTGAGCAAAGACAAACAAGCTTTTATGTAGCTTAAAATCAAACTGAGGGTACAAGGACACTGACAATCAACAAACAAGTAAATACTAGAGAGCAGTAAGAATTACGTAGAGAATTAAAGCAGAATGATATGCTAGGGCGTGACGAGCTGCCTATTGTAGATTAGGTAGTAAGGAAAGGTGTGGGAGGACTGCAGATTGTCCCCTACATCCATTCTCTCCTTTCCTTTCAGTAATTGTATCCCCCAAGATTTGACTAGGCAATTAGCTACCCAGCTAGCAATTACATTTCCCAGACTCCCTTGCAGCTAGATGTGAACATGCAACTAAGAGAACTGTCTTAGTCTGTTTTGTGCTGATCACAGTCTCAACAGAATACTTTGGTGAGGGTCTTCCTATTGTGCCCTCATATGGCAGAAAGCAGAAGGGCAAGAGACAACCAACCTCCTCAGTCAAGACCCTTTATGAGGGCACCTAATTCCTTATGGCTCAATTGCCTCTTAACAGCCTCACTTCTTAATATTATCATGTTGGCATAAGCTGAATTTTGGAGGAAGACACATACAAATCATAGCATGAGCTGAAGTGATGTTACAATTTCCAGATCTTGTTTTAATAAGGAAATTACCTTTCCTCCACTTTCCCTTTTTCCTCTTCTTCCAGGCTAGAATGTGGACAGATGTAAACCAGCTTAATCATAAGAATAAAGATTTCATCCTATAGCAAAAATTGGTTAGAAGGTACCTGGTTCCCTGAATGCTCTCAGGGAGCAGAGCTGCCCATTCATCCTGGACTATATGCCTACCTCTGGACTGTTATATGAGAGAGAAATTAACTTTATTATACATTTTTTTTCTTTTTTCAGAGACTGGATCTTGTTACATTGCTATCACAGGCATGCCCACTGCTGATCAGGACAGGAGTTTTGTCCTGCTCCATTTCTGACTTGGGCTGGTTCACCCCTTCTTAGGCAACCTCGTGGTACCTCACTCCCGGGAAGTTACCATATTGATGCTAAACTTAGTGAGCACACCCAACTGGCATAGTACACTGCAGCTCAGAACTCCTGGACTCAAGGGATCCTCCTGAGTAGCTGAGACTACAGGCACACCCCACCACCCCTGGATAAACTGTAATCTTTACTGAGTTATTTAATTTGGGGGTCTCTTTGTTATAGTAGCTTAGCCTGTACCCTACTACCACAGGTGACCTCTCAGAAAAGGCGACATTTAAGCCAGGATTTAAATGACAGGAATGAACAAGCCATACAAAGAGGAAGAGAAAGAGCATTTCAGATCAGTGAAAATCTCCCTAAAGAGAGAAAGGTCAGTATGGCTGAAGCACAGGGAGTGAATGGTGGAGATGAGGTTGGAGGAAAATTAATCCAGAATCAGATCACATAGGGGTTTGGAAGATAGGGTAAGAAATTTTTATTTTAAGTGTTATAGGAAATCACTGGAGACTTAATAAGTATCATAATTGGGCTTATGTTTTTAAAAAATCACTCTGGCTGCTCCGTGGTAAATCAGGTGAGGTGGCAAAGTGAAGACAGAGACTACTATAGTTAGAAAGCTACTGCAATAGTTCAGGGGAACTAATTTTAGTGCTCTGAACTAGGGTGGTAGAAGTGGAGATAGAAGAGGACAAATTCTTCAAATGCTTTAGAAGTATCAACAAGGCTAATGATGGACTGGATGTAGGAGAATGCAGGATATAATGGAATGAAGGATGACTTTGGGGCAGCTGTGGTGGTTCGTGCCTATAATCCCCACCTTGGGAAGCCGAGGCAGAAGGATCACTTAAGGCCAGGAGTTCAAGATCCTGACTCTACAAAAAATAGAAAAATTAGCCAAGAGTGCTGGCACGAGTAAGCTGAGGCAGGAGGATCTCTTGAGCCCAGGAGTTGGAAGTTGCGGGGAGCTATGATGATGACACTGCACTCTAGTCTGGGCAGCAGAGCAAGACCTTGTCTCAAAAAAAAAAAAAAGATGACTTTGGATTTGAGGAACTGCTATTTCATGAGGTGATTATTGTATAAAGGGTAGATCATAATGAGGCAAGAGCGGAGGCAGAGAGGTCTGCCAGAGAGCTTAAGTTGAGGAGTGCTGGGTTTTTGTCTGTTTTTGTTTTTGTGGAGAGAGGGCTGGTTTTGCTGTGAAAAGGAACAGCTTTCTTTTAGTCATGCTAGCTTCTATATGCTTATTAGGCATTCAAGTAGTCAGGTAGGCAAGTGTCCCAAAGGTCTGGAATTCAAGGGAGATGTCTGGGCTGGAGAAATAAATTTGAAAGTCATTAGTATATGAATGGGTCATAAAGTCATGGATTGGATGAGGTAGGTCACCAGGAAATAGGGCAGAGAAGCCAAGAGCACTGCAGCATTGGGAAGAAAATTCTGATGTAGAAGGAAAACCAAAAAAGAGAGATGTCACAAAAACTTGGAGAACTGTTTCAAGAATGAAGGTACAGTTAATGATATCACAATCTATTGAAAGATTGAGGAAAATAAGGATTAAGGCCATCCATTGAACCACTGGCTTTGGCAAGAAGTGGGCCTTGAGAAGCGCCATTTCAAGTGTTAGGGATAAAATACCCATTTGGAGGATTTGAAGGAGAGATGAGGAGTTAGAGGCCACAAGTATGGACATGGCTTTATATTTTTTAGGGAGTTTGCTGTTAGGGGAAGCAAAGGAATTAGGTGATAGCTGAAGGGAGAAGTGGGGTCAAGTAAGTATTTTTTAAAATTTGCAAGAGATCCTAATAGAAATGGTTACTAAAGAGAATAAAGGGGGAGGGGAATATCTTTAAGATGCCTTAATAAGTCCTAGGGGATGGGTCCTTTAAGTCTTTTAAGCAGCCTTTTATGTGCAAAGTACTTCATCCAATAAGCATTTTTAAGAAACATGGTCATTCTGATAGAAATAAGGATGATGAGAAAGGAAACCAGTTTGGAATGATAATAAATATGTTTTGGATATACTGAGTTCAGTGAAGTATTTAAACAAAGATTAATTGACCAACTTAGTAATTAGTACAAAACATTTTGAGCTTCAAGATAATAATGATGGTTAAGAAAAATGATACATTTTGCAAAGAACCAATCCAGTTGGTAGACACTGTTTAAATTATCCTATATGAAATTAACAAGGATTTACTTTGCCAAGATTCTTGGCACTTTTATGTTAACTTAAATTGCATTGGGGAAAAAACATAATAGTAATTGAGAAGCAACTAATTATAAGCAATTATAAGCCAAATTATGTTTATACCACAATTAGTGTTTGAGGTGGTTTAGTAGACAAATTCTTCATTTCAATAAGCAACCATCAAATAATTGAATAGCTTGTAAAACAGAAATACTTCTTTTATCTTTATTCCAACTATAATAACCACATTCTCTTTAATTATCATTATAATAAAATAAGCAACATTTATTATCTTTTGTCCCAATCCCCAGTTTGAGTTGGATGCTTTTAAAAACATGGCAAGAGTAATATATGTACCTACCTCACAACATAGCTTCTTTCAACAGGTTTCATGAAGACATGTGAATCTAGTTCTTGTAAGACAAGTATTACCCTGCAGGGTTTCTACAGTGCAAACTCAAACCATGTCTTTTTCAGTGGATTTTTCATGCCGACATTATTTTATTCCACTTTGAGGAAAGTTTTTCTCTAAAGATGATAGGGAAAAGTCTTTTTGTCTTGTGACAGTGGTAATTTTATTTCAGGTTGGGGTATTTTTTTCTCCCCTATTTCCAAGTAAAAGTCCTAACTTTTATTACCATAATTTTACCACCTCAGGTTAAACTGACCACAACCTCACAACTACTTTATAGTTTACACTGATTAATGAAATATTAGATGGATGGTTCTTTAAATTACCACCAGTGATAGCTCTGGAATCCCTGTTACATTAATGTCCACGTAAACCCTTCTTAATAGCACCGTAAATATAGGGGGCGTGGGGAATCCCTTTTAATTAGTTCATCAGTTTAAAAAGATTTAAAGAAAAACATATTAAATAGTTTCAGATTACATTTAACAAATCTAGTTTCTAGAAATAGTTTTTCTGAAAAAATTCCCACCAGTTGACCTAATGGAGCACGGAGTTGCCAGCGCCTCACGGGGGCTGCCGCGCTCAGCCAACTCCGAGGCTTGGCGAGCCACATGGTGGGAGGTGGGTAGAGCTGGAGCCATACGAGGCTGGGCGCCACGTTGCTTTTCCCTTATGCAACAGGGAGACAATGCTTCTGGCTATTGTATAAACGAGTCGAGAACTGCATTCATTCACACATGAGCTAAGGCGTGAGCAGAATTAAAGCGCCTTCTAATTCGGCTCTTGGCAACGTGTGCGTCACGGACAAATGTTGCGCTTTAATGCCTGGCTGCGTTCGCCTCCGGGACACACACTTTAAAGAATGGCCAAGTACCTCGACAGTCGCGGTGAACTGCACGGGATCAAAACCACCACGCCAACACAGCACTGGCCACCGCCCCCGCCGAACCCCGCCAACACCCCTAAGGACCCTCCCATGTTTTCTGATAACCAGTTGTTTCACGCAGCGCCACACAGCCTTTCGTCACTCCGTTCCCGCTCTCCCCACCCACTCTGCATTCGACCCCAGGTTTCTAGTTCCCAGCTGGACAACACAGAACCAGCTCCCACTCTGGGGACAGCGACAGCCCGAACCGTAGCGCAGCAAGTAACTCCCGGCGCTCGCTGCAGGCCATCCGCCAGCCAGCCGCCACTCCGCGCCGAGTGATTGACAAGCGGCGGCAGCTATGGGCCGTGGGGGCGGGGCCATGCGTCACTTCCTGGCCTTTCAGGGAGCCGGAGTATATAAAGTCGGTGTTCACGCATCGCCCTCGCTTACACAGTATGGCCGGCGACATTAGCTAGCGCTCGCTCTACTCTCTCTAACGGGGAATCAGCGGACTACAAGAGACTGAACTGTATCTGCCTCTATTTCCAACAGACTCACGTTCAACTTTCGCTCACAAAAAGAAGCCGGGAAAATTTTATTAGTCCTTTTTTTAAAAAAAGTTAATATAAAATTATAGCAAAAAAAAAAAAAGGAACCTGAACTTTAGTAACACAGCTGGAACAATCCGCAGCGGCGGCGGCAGCGGCGGGAGAAGAGGTTTAATTTAGTTGATTTTCTGTGGTTGTTGGTTGTTCGCTAGTCTCACGGTGATGGAAGCTGCACATTTTTTCGAAGGGACGGAGAAGCTGCTGGAGGTTTGGTTCTCCCGGCAGCAACCTGACGCAAACCAAGGATCTGGGGATCTTCGCACTATCCCGAGGTGGGTCTCCGGGGCATTCGCTGGCAAATCCGGGCCTGGGGGCTGTCGCCGCCGGCAAAGCACCCAACACGGGTGAAGGTCGGATTCCTGCAGCCTTCAGATGGGGCCAGGTCCCCGGGCGGGGTTCGCTTCGGCGGTCGTGGAGGGTGCCTGGTTTTGGGGGGAGCGGCCGCGTCCACGCGGGGTTGGAGCCGGCTTCTCCCGCGCCGTTGCCGTCCGGGAACAGCCTTGGGGGAGGGGAGCAGGCCGGCGCGGCCGCGTGCTCAGGTAACGTCCCCGGCGGGGCGGGCGGCGCCGCTCAGAGTGGTTTGCGGCCCGCGCCTCCCGACTTCCCCCTCTAGCTGGCGTTCGGGGCCCTAGGGGGGAAGAGGGGGTGCACGGGTTCCCTCCCGGCAGGTGTGGCTCGGCGGGCTTAGTCAGGCGCTAATTCGGGCGTGCCTGCTCGGGGAGTGGAGGAGGGAGGGAGCGGGTCCGGAGCGGGACTCAGTCTTGCCACGGGCGCCGGCAGGAGTGGGCCCTCCCGGCCGTGTCTGAGGAACAGGCGAACAGGCCTTCCACCCGCGCTCGCCGCGGGCAGCATGTGGCACTCGGGCGGCGGGGATTGGGCGGGAGCAGTGGTGTCGCAGTGGCGGGGCCCCGTCGCAGCCCTAACGCGCTCTGCACCAAAGCCTCGTCTGGGCAGCTAGGTGGGCACGGTCGCTGGGCCGGCCCCGGCAGACGGCCGCGGAGCCCGCCGAGGGTTGCTCCCGAGTCTCTTGACCTTGGGCTGTGTAACCTGTTACCGAGTCGGCAGGATCCGGGGGACCGGAGAGGGGCGGAGGAGAGGTGCGGGGTGGACTAAGGTTTGCCTGCGTTTGCAGGGTAGAGGCCCGTCTGACCCAGGACATAATACCTTTAATACCTTAAGCTTGAGCAAAGGAATCTAGGGCCCCACTCCCGCCTCATCGCGCAGAAGAGAGGTTTTAGCGGTCTTGCCGTGGAAAGCAAGCTCAAATAAAAGACAGGAGGTACTGTGGCTGCTTGGGCCTTGTTGGCGGCGGCAGTCACACCAAGCGCAACCCAGTGGCTTCCTATGCCTCTCCACCGGTTCCCTGGCTCCTCCGCGCGCAAGTGCGGCGAGGGCGGCGGTGTGGCCGAGGAACCGGCATGGCCCGCTTCATTGAGAGGCGGCGACCAATGAGCTCCTGGGCGCGACGGAGAGCCTGGCCCGAGGGTGTGGGCCAATGGGCGTTTTAGGAATGTTGGCTGCGCTCGCAGCCGTCCTTTGACAAAAAGCAACTGGAGAAGAGAATCCAGGCAGACACGTGCTGCTGAGACTTTCAGGCACGTTGGGAAACCCAGTTTTTAGTAGTGTATTTTGAGTGAGTCCGTTGTAGAAAAAAATAATTCTGATAGCTAAAATGTGACAGGTCTCACTTCTCAAGCTTTGTGTGACACTCTTAATGTCTAAAGTGCTTACTGTGTGCCAGGCAAGGCTCTAAAGGCTTTACATTATATTATAGGAAGTGGTTACATTTCTCAGTGACCACGGGAAAGCTTAATATTTCCTCCATTTCACAGATGGGAAAACTGGTGTTTGTGATAGGCGTTTGGTAAAACGATTGCGACCAAAGTTACTACCTAGAACAAATAATAGTTAAGAACAATATTAGAAAATGAATAGCAAAGATTGTGTTACCCTGGTTTTTTGAATGTTCGAAGCCTTAAATGATTTGTAAGTACTTGTTCTTAATAGAGGGGAGAGGGTTTTGTTCTCATTCAAGATCTTAGGCAAAAAATGCCAGAATTTAAGCTTGGGCTTTTTGGCTGTTAAGAGTTTCTTGAATCAAAGGGGCATGGTTAAAAAGGCAGCCTGCTTTCTTTAAATGTTTAAAGGCCACTTTTACTTTGTACTTTTACTACTTAAGTGTGGCTCGTAAAATGATGGCCAAAGTTAAACCTTTAAGCACAGAATATTCCCTTTTGTAGAGTTCATGATTTAGTGCCATCCATTTTTGTGGACATTTAACATTCATTAAAGCACTGTTGAAGCTACCACCACATCACGATTGCTGTGGATAAAGCCGGTTAGGCAAGTAAGAACTGGGAAATCTCTTTCATTGGAAGGATATACAAGAAAAAGACTTGAAAATCATCTTGGATTTAACTAAAAGATCTAATGGTAACCTTTGTGGGAACATTTTTCAGTGACCATTCAAACAAGGACGCACTAGTTAGGTTATTTACTGAGGTAAAAAAGCATCTGAAATATAGTAGAGGCTGACCTGAAATCAGTGGGCTAGCAAGAAGGAGTCATTGATAGTCTGGTCTTTGAGGAGGTGGGGTACCAGCCCCAGTGACCCCATGGAAGATTATCAGTCATCTGAAAGAGTAATGCATAATGAAATGGTTAAGTGCCTGGCCTCTGGAATAACAAGATTTGAATTCAAACAGCATTTGAATAGCTGTGTGAACTCTTTCCTCATCTCTAAAATGGAGACAGTTATGGTATCTACCTTGTGGTAGTTGTGAGGATAAATAGGTTAATGTATGTACAGTACAAAGTGTTATCTTTTTTTTTTCTGAGACAATCTAGCTTTGTTCCACTTTGTTCCCTGGATAGAATGCAATGGGGTGATGATCATAGCTCACTGCAACCTCAAACTCTGGGGCTCAGGTGATCCTCCTGCCTCAGCCTCCGAGTAGCTGGGACTACAGGCATGCGACACCTCACCAGGCTAATTTTGTCTATTATATTTTTGGTAGAGAAGGGGGTCTCGCTCCTGTTCAGGCTAATCTTGAACTCCCCGAGCTAAAGCAATCCTACCTCAGCCTCCCTGAGTGCTAGGATTACAGGCCTGAGCCACTGCAGCACCTGGCCAAAAAGTGTTACCTTTATTTTTGATTTTTTGTTCTTCCGAAATTTAAAAGGGTAAAATTTGGCCTGGCAGCCTGGCTCATGCATGCCTTATAATCCCAGCACTTTGGGAGGCTGAGGTAGGAGGCTGGTGTGAGCCCAGGAGCTGGGATACCAGCCTGGGGCCTATCTCTACCAAGAATAAAAAATTGGCCAGGTGTAGTGGTGGGTGCTTGTAGTCCCAACTACTTGGAAGACTGAAGCAGGAGGATGGCTTGAGCCCAGGAGTTTGAGGCTGCAGTGAGCTATGATTGTGCCATTGCACTCCAGCCTGGGCAACGGAGCAAGACCCTGTCTCAAAAATAAATAAAGATAAAAACTTTTTCTCATTTTCATTTTTTTCAAGCAAACAAGGCTAAGGAAGAAACAAATGAAGATTCTAATCTGAAAGACTGCACATTAAAAGGTGCCCTAGCAATTCAATGTATTAATAGTTACTTTTATTGAAGGAGAGAAAGAAAATACGGTCACCGGAGAGTGTCTCACTGCTTCAGTATAAACATTCTTCTACAGAATAATCATTAGTGGCTTTATTTTTACTTAATGATAAAAATTTGAAAGCCAGAAAGCCCTTGCCTCACATCCCACTCTCAGAAATTTCATTTAAATGTGACAGACTAAAAGACTGGATTAAAATAAACAAGTAACTCTGTTTATAAAACATGTTAAGCATAAGGATATAGAGGATATTATCAAATGTCCAAAGAGAGCATTACTACAGACGCTTAAAAACATTAAAAAGGTAAGGATATGATAGGAAAAATTTCTAGAAAAACTCCTTTCCAAAACTGATACAAGAAGAAATAGAAAATCTAAAATAGTCCTATAACAATTACATAACTTGAATTCGTCTTACTCATCTAGGCCCAGATGGTTTCTCCGAAATGTTCCGTAATTCAAGGAAGAAATTATCGCAACCCTTTTTGTATATTTTTCCAGGAAATAGAAAGAACATACTTCCCTCTATTTGCTCTTCCCAAGGAATGGAAGATATTCCCCCCACCCCAAAGATTATTGTACCTTTCATATTTAGATGTGTAATCCATCTACAACTGAGTTTGGGTGTGGTATAAGAGGATAGAATTCACTTCAGGCAAAGTAGGCTCACCTTTCCCAGCTTTAATTAGCACCAAGTCAAGCTGATACCCTCTTCCAGAATGTTTACCTTTTTACTAAACACTTCTCTCTTTTAGGCTGTTTAGTATAATTTACCTAGACTATAATCTGAACAAATTATGTAATACTGAGAATTTTTTCTTTTTTTATTTATGTCAAAATATTAGTGGGTTACAAATGTTTTTATTACATGGATACCTTGCATAATGCTCAAGTTGAGGCTTTTCGAGTGCCCATCACCAGAATAGAGTTCACTGTACCTGATAGATAAGTTTTTACCCTCCCCCCTTGGTTTCCAATGTCCTTTACATCTCTTTAGCTCCCAATTATTAGAAAGTAAATGTGGTGTTTGTTTTTCCACTCTTGAGATACTTCATTTAGGAGAATGGTCTCCAGTTCCATCCAAGCTGCTGCATAGGAAATTATTTCATTCTTTTTTTATGGCTGAGTAGTACTCCATGGTATATAAATACTACATTTTCTTTATCTAGTCATGAATTGATGGGCGCTTAAGTTGATTCCACATGTTTGCAGTTGTGGATTGTGCTGCAGTGAACATTCAAATGCAGATGTCTTTTTGATAAAAAGATTTCTTTTCCTTTGAGTAGATACCTGGTAGTGGGATTGCTGGATGAAATGATTAGTCTATATTTATTTCTTTCAAGAATCTCCATACTGTTTTCCATAGAGGTTGTACTAATTTGCAGTTTCACCAACAGTGTATAAACATCCTTTCTGTCTGCATTCATGCTGGTATCTGTTGTTTTTTGACTTTTATTATGGCCATTCTGACAGGGGTAAGGTGGTATCTCATTGTGATTTTAATTTGCGTTTCCCTGATGATTAGTGATATTGTGCATTTTTTCATATGTTTGTTGGTTATTTCTTTTGAAAAACTTTTGTTTATGTCTTTTGCCTCTTTTTTTTTGAGACAAAGTCTCACTCTGTTGCCCAGGCTAGAGGGCCGTGGCATCAGCCTAGCTCACAGCAACCTCAAACTCCTGGGCTCAAGCAATCCTCGTGCCTCAGCCTCTGCAGTAGCTGGGACTACAGGCATGCGCCACCATGCCCAGCTAATTTTATATATATATATATTTTTTTTTTTTTAGTTGTCCAGGTAATTTCTATTTTTTTAGTAGAGACAGGATCTCGCTCTTGCTCGGGCTGGTCTGGAACTCCTGAGCTCCAGTGATCCACCCATCTCAGCCTCCCAGAGTGCTAGGATTACAGGCATGAGCCACCATGCCCGGCCTTTTGCCTCTTTTTTTAATGGGGTTTTTTTTCTTGCTGATTTGAGTCCTTTGTAGACTCTGGATATTAGCCCTTTGTTGCAAAGGGCTAATATATAGTTTGCAAATATTTTCTCCCATTCTGTAGGTTGTCTGTTTACTCTCCTTGTTATTTATTTCCTTTGCTGTCCTGAAGCTTTTTAATTTTATTAAGTCCCATTTATTTTATTTTGTTATTGCTGTATGAGAGGTTTTTTTTTTTTTTAAACAAAGGAAGATCTTCACTGCTGTGGTTTGGGTTCAGGAATACTGTTGGAGAAAAGCAGCAGTCCAGGCATATCCAGGTGAATACAGGAATGGAAGACTTGTGGACTTCTAAAGCTCACCTATTTCACACAATATTTGAAGTTGAAATAATAATGAGGGGTAGTTTTGCCCAATTTTTCAGATTTTAAAGGAATGTTGAGTAATCAGTGACCATATAAAAATGGCTTAGTTGCTGCACAAAAATGCTGTACCAAACAAAAGCCTTTTATTTTATAAGAAACGGCAGCTTTAGGGAGGGTGGAAGTAGTAAGGAGGACGCTGAAAAGTAAGAAATTTTGGTGACAGAATTTCGGGACTGTAAAATCCTTTCCTTTTTCTTTGGAATTCATCAGGCTTGAGCTAATAATGAGATGGGTTTAGATGGGAAATTCTAGTGGAGGTGAGGAGGATAAATGTTCATTGATTTTTGAATAGGTTAAAGGTTTTTAAATCTAGTTATACATGAAAAAGTAGAATCTCTAATGTTGGAGATGATGTTTAGGACTGGTGGGATGTTTTGCTATCCTTACTCTGCTTGACTTAAATTTTATAAACTAAAAAATAATTTGGATTGGGGCTGCTTAAAAGACAGTAAATTACACTTCAGCATTAACTTTCCCAGAACTCATATGTTATTTGACTGGTAATATCAGTAATTTACGTTGAAGGAATTTACGACCCTTTGCCAAAAAACCTTTTAGTGTAACATTTTGGAGTAGAAAAGCTTCCTCTTGAATTAAGCTTCTCATTACCTTCCTCAGAATTTCAAAAACGTTTAAACTTGTTTCCAAAGCACCTATCTTTAAGAAGCCCACGTGTTAAAGTGGTAGTAAAACTGAGAGTAGTAGTAACTACACTGATAAACGTTGAAACTTGGTAAAAATTTAAGATAGAGAAACAACTCAGGCTGGGAATAGTGGCTCATGCCTGTAATCCTAGCACTCCAGGAGGCCAAGGCCTGAGGATTGCTTGAGCTCAGGAGTTCGAAACCAGCCTGAGCAAGAGTTAGACCTCTTCTCTCCTGAAAGTAGAAAAATTAGCCGGGCGTTGTGCCTATAGGCTGAACTGTGGGGGAGGCTGAGGCAGGAGGATCGCTTGAGCCCAGGGCTTTGAGATTGCAGCGAGCTGTCTTGATGCCACTGCACTCTACCCAGGGCAACCGAGTGAGACTCACTCTCTCACACACACAAAAGGAGAAACAACTTAATACTGTGATTATAATCAGCAGTGTTGCTGCATTCTGGGTTCAAATCTTTGAACAAAAGAGGGGGGCTTATTTCTTGGATGTATGAATTAACTGCCCTAGGTATGATGATTTTAATGTAATGTAACCTGTGATAATTGTAAATGTGCAAATTTATCCTACTTTTCAGTGAATTTTTGTGGTATGTAACTATCATTTTAAAGACATGTAAGTGGCTTGGAAAAGTAAATGTGCAAATTAAAAAAAAAAAACTGCCCTAAGAAGTCATCCTCAGAATCTTAACTTCTGTCATTCTAGGCTTTACTGAAGAATAATGACGTGTTTTAGGATGTTTTTGACCTGGGGTAAGGTATAGAGGTAACCCAACTGTATTGTGGTAGTGAGAGTCTCAGAATCAGACTTAAGTCAGGCTGTGAGCTTCAGTCTGTCTTTAAGTAGTGACTTTGATGAATATCATAAACTCTGAAACCAGCCATTTAACTGTAGGAAGTATTGAGTAATCTGATGACTGGGAAGCTTTTAAAATGCAAATCTTCAGGCACCATCCTCAGTGTTTGACCACTTTTTCAGGTGTTAAAAGTGTAACCCTGTCATAAAAGGTTTCCTTTTATATGCTATCAGCATTCTGTTTAATTTTTTAGAAATTGTGGTAAGAAACAACACATAACAAGATTTACCATCTTAATTATTTTAAGGGTACAGTTCAGTAATGTTAATTATATTCACACTATTGTGCAACAGATTGCTAGAATTTTTCATCTTGTAAACTCTATACTCATTAAGCACTAATTACCCTTCCTCTCAGCCCTTGTCAACCACTTTTCTACTTTGTATGATTTTTGACTACTCTGTACACTTCATTTGAGTGAAATCCTACAGTATTTGTTCTTTTGTGACTGGCTTATATTAGCATAATATCCTTGGTTTATCCACTTTGTAGTACATGACAAGATTTCCTCTTTTAAGACCGCATAACCCATCGTACACACGTATCGCCACATTTGGAGTTGCTTTCACCTCTTAGCTATTGTGAATAATGCTGCTATGAACATGGAAGTATAAATAGCTCTAAGACCCTGCTTTCAATTCTTTGGAGTATATATACTCACAAGTGGAATTAATTTTTCACATGGTAAATTTTTTACTTTTAAGGTTTTGAGGAACCTCCATACTATTTTCAATAATGGCTACACCATTTTACATTTTTACTAACAGGGCACAAGTGTTCCAATGTCTCCAAATTCTCACCAACTTTTTTTTAGCATGATATAAATATTTATTTAAATTATAGACTGCTTTGATTCCCTCATTCAATCACCATGATTGCTGATTCTACCTTTTTTTCACATTTCAGGTTTATTTATTGATTGATTTATATTTATTTGAAAGTATTACAGGGTCTCACTGGTTCCTGTGATTATCTCCTCTTTTGATCGTGGTCATCTTAATGTGTGTGAGGTGATCTCATTGTGGTTTTGATTTGCATTTTTCTGACTAATGATGTTGAGAGTCCTTTCATGTTTTTTGGCCATTTGTATCTCTTATTTAGAGAACTGTATATTTAAGTCTTTTTTTAATCTTTTTTGTTGAGTTGTATGTGTTGCTTTTATTATGGCTATTAATTAACCCCATATTAGATATTTTGCAAATATTTTCTCCCCTTCTATGGGTTGTCTTTTCACTCTGATTGTTTCCTTTGTTTTTGGGGTGTGTTTTAGAGAGACCAGATCTAGCTATGTTGCTCAGGCTGGTCTCGAACTCCTGGCCTCAAGTGATTCTTCCTACCTCAGCCTACCAAAGTGCTAAGATTGTTTCCTTTGATGTGTAGAAGTTAAGTTTTATGTCCCCTTTATCTGTTTTTGCTTTAGTTGTCTGTGCCTTTGGTGTCATAGCCAAGAAATCATTGTCAAAGCTAATGTGCTGAAGCTTTTACCCTATGTATTCTTCTAGAAGTTTTATAGTTTTAGCTCTTTACATAAGTTTTTCATCCATTTTGAGGTAATTTTTGTATATGGTATAAGGTAAGGGTCTGATTTCATTCTGTTTGCATGTAGACCTCAGTTTTCCCAGCATCATTTGTTGCTGACTTCCCCATTCTGTATTCTTGGCACTCTTGTTCAAGATACTTGACCTTAGTCATTTACTTTTTTTTAGTTTTTACATGGAAAAAAAGTTGGCCATTTCAAGTTTTATTGAATCAGAGAACATGGGAAGTCTCGTTATTTGAATTGTATCTTTTCCCTGGTAAACATTCCCAAGTTCTATTTTTATTAGACCCCAGCCTCTTTAGGAAAATTTTCAAAATATAATATGTGGCATACCACTGAAGTGTTCCTTTTCAGGTATGGTGACTATGATCATTCAATTCATGTACTATCATTAATAAAGAACATCTGTTTCTTTGGAATCGTTTAGCATGATCTCTGGTCTTTTTTTTTTTTTTTTTTTTATGATACAGAGTCTTGCTCTGTTGCCCGGGCTAGAGTGCTGTGGAGTCAGCCTAGCATTCAAACTCCTGGGCTCAAGAGATCCTCCTGCCTCAGCCTCCCGAGTACCTGGGACTATAGGCATGCGTCACCATGCCCGGCTAATTTTTTCTATATATTTTTAGTTGTCGAATAATTTCTTCCTATTTTTAGTAGAGACGGGATCTGGCTCTTGCTCAGAGCTGGTCTCGAACTCCTGACCTTGAGCGATCCACTTGCCTGGGCCTCCCAGAGTGCTAGGATTACAGGCGTGAGCCACTGCGCCTGACCTCTGGTCATATTTTTAAAAGCTGTTTTAATACCCACTCTTTCTTTAAGTGTAATTAGGGTTTCTCAAGCTCAACATTCTTGATATTTTGGTCCAGATAATTATTGTTGTGGGTGACTGTCCTGTTCATTATACTGTGTAGCAGCACCCCTGGCCTCTGTCTACTATATGCCAGAGCACCACCACCCTGGTTGTGACAACTAAAAAATGAGTCAGTGTTTCCAGAAGCATTGAGTTAGATCAGTGAGGTGGCATTTAATCAGAAAAAGTAATTCAAATCAGGAAATATTTAATCTACATACTTCTTTGTGTTTTATAAGCACCCAAGAATTTTGTGCTTGATTAGCTTCATAATAATTTCTGATCATAAACCAGCATTGTATTATGTGATCCTGTAATATGAGCACATCCCAAAATCATCTTGCTTCTTCATTCAGCTTTATATCTATCAATTTGATTTATTGAACTCCCTTTAAAATATTACAATAAATAACAAGGATTACGAAATGACCAATTTTGTAAAATAGTTTATGGTATAGACTAGTGATTCATTCTGTCTCAGTGTACGGCGTGTTTGGGAACAAAGAACAGACTCCTTCCATCTCTTATTATTGAGCCTTATGTGACTTTCTTTCTCTTTTAAAGCAGTGTCTTGCTCTGTTGCCCCAGCTAGAGTGCAGTGGTGTCATCATAGCTCATTGCAACCTCAAAGTCCTGGGCTCAAGCGATCCCCCTGCCTCAGCTTCCTGAGTAGCTGGAACTTCAGATTAGCCGGGCTAATGGTGTAACATTCTAACATGATACTATCTAACCTTGAAATCATAGGTATGTAGTTTATAAAATGCCTCAGTCAACCATAAAAAAGCACTTGTCTTTTTCATCATTAATTTGGACAGAAAGCAGGGCACCAAAAATCTATCTTCCAAAACAGGAGTCAGCAAACTTTCTATAAAGGAAATTTTGCAAGGCAGACAGTCTGTGTAACAACTACTCAGCTCTGCCCTTGTAGGGAGAAAATAACCATATATAATGTATCAATGAATGGGTGTGGCAAGGTTCCAGTAAAGCTTTATTTATAAAAGTGGGCTATTTTCCCCAGAGAAATGTGATAAAAATAATTTGTGCTGAAATTGTCGGCTCTTTCAGATTTGGTTTTTCACCTTTCTCTTTTATGTTCATATATAGCATTGTATTGACTTCTTCAGTTTTCTTTCATCTTTCTTGTCCCCTGATTTCTTATTTTTCTTGAATGTGGCAATGGTCATAGTTTTTTTTATATTCACTTGGTTAATATGTTATCCAACTATTTGTCTTAGGGTGTTGAAAGCAATTGCTTTTTTTATATTGTGACTCTGAAAAAAATGCTGACTACTTGACTACTTGAGCATTACTCTTAGTTGAAGAAACGTTTGGATGCAGAGTTTATTAACTGATGATGAATGAGTACACTCATTTTGGTTTCTGTCAAGATGGAGGAAGCATACTACACTGTGTCTCAATAAATGCACCTGAAAGCCCTGGACTGAATGCATGGAGCAGCTGTGTGATGACTCTGAGAAGTAAATGTTAGCAGGTGAATTAAAGAAGGAAACCAGAACTTAAAATACCATTAACATGGACTTCTGTTTTTTTTTTATCCCTCTCGTATATCTTGGGCTGGTTTCTGGCAGCCAGAAACCCAGAACTGGGCACTAGGTGCAGACAAAAAGAGCTCCAGGAGAGTCCCTCTATTTCTGGTCCAGAGAATGAAGGAAATCCCTTTTTGCTTTTGTTTTTTTTTCTGTTTTATCAGGACCTGTGCAGTCCTTTAGCAGCTGTGGCTGTCAGGCACATGGGTAAAACTACAAGGGGCGGGGAGTTCTTTTTAAACCAGAGGAACTGTGGTCCTAAAAGCAAGCAGGGTCATGGGAATCATTATTGGTCTTTTCCCTCTCTTTTCTCCTCCCCCCACTTGGCCAGAGAGAGAGAAAGTCACAGGCAGTGTGCTGCTGAGTGGAGACACTAAAGAACTGTCTTTACAGACAATGGATAAAGAAAGGGGCCTTCCTGGGAGCCAGGTATTTTCAGGGAGATTGTAGAGAGGGAGAGTTGATGAAAATAATCCCATAAAATTTTATACAAACAACCCTGAGCTGCTCATGCATGGATCTGATCCTAAACAGCACATCAAAGGCTTTGAAAACTGAAATATAGGATAGACAACTTCCCCAAGACCCAGACTGGACATTGGGTAGCACGTAAGTGAGAAAGGTCTGAATAGCGTCGACAAAGGCTTTCGTAACAAACCTGACACTGGAACTGGGCACATAACCCACGGGCGTTGGATAAAGACTAGAAGCCTTGGCCAGACATGGTGGCTTGCACCTGTAATCCTACCATTTTGGGAGGCTGAGGCGGGAGGATTGCTTGAGCTCAGGAGTTTCAGACCAGCCTCAGCAAGAGTGACACCCCCTCTCTATTAAAAATAGAAAGAAATTAGCTGGGCAACTAAAAATATAAAAAATTAGCCAGACATGGTGGCACACGCCTATAGTCCGAGCTACTCAGAAGGCTGAGGCAGGAGGATAGCTTGAGCCCAGGAGTTTGAGGTTGCTGTGAGCTAAGCTGACACCATGGCACTCTACCCTGGGCAGTGGAGTGAGACTCTGTCTCAAAAAAAAAAAAAAAAAAAAAAACTAGAAGCCTGAACTCAATGAGGTGATTGTCTGCTAAAACAACTTTTTGAAAATAAATGACCCAGAATTATTTAGCACTATCAAACTGTCTAGGATGCAATCCTAAAGTACTCCACATATGAAAAACTAGGAAAATCTCAACATCTTTCAAAAAAAAAAAAAAACAGTCAAGAGACAAACCTCAAGGCAACACAGACCCAAGATTTTAAAGCAGTTGTCCTAACCCTTCTATTAAGAGTGGGCACTCTTGAGACAAAAGGAAAGCTAGAAAGACTTAGAAATAGACATGAAAAAAAATGGAAGATTTGGAGCTAAAATATGATAACTGGAATGAAATGTTTATTGGATGGGGCTTTAGTAGAATGGAGATGACAGAAGGAAGAATGAGTGACTTTGAAGGTAGTAGATCAGGGGGAAATATCCAGTGTGGACAACAGAAAATTGAAAGATTGGGAGGAAATGTGTAGAACCTTAGGGACGTGTGGGACAGCACCAAAAGGGTTGTTAGCAATTCATGTCAGTGCATTCCCAGAAAGAGTATGGGGCAGAAGGATACAAGAAAACAATCTACTTCTACATTTGTCATTATAATGAATGGGTTCTGTGACAACTAAGTTATGTGACAGTAGAATAAATAAGTAAGCTTCATTTATGTGGAGTGAGAGTAAGATCAGAATTATTGCCAGATACAGGACGTGCTTGAGGGCCTATTACTAACTGATACAGGCACTGAGGGTAGAATTTAATGGTGAGGTATAGTGGGATTGACATGAATGCCTTAACGACACACCAAGTACAAAACTGCAGTAAGCCTTGTGAGTTTTGAAACCATTTAATTGACAAATACAATCTGGAAGGGGTAAAGGGTTGACTTTTAAGCTGAAGAAGGGAGCTAAAGACAATGCTGCTTCTAGGTAAGGTGACTTCTCCCATACATACATTGTCTCAGCATAATCATGACATTCTCTCACTCAAGTGCCTTGGTTAGCGTGATCAAATATATGGTGCTCTGTTTCTAGGAAGAGAGAATATCTTGTGGTAAAAGCCACAAGCTGGAGTACAGAAAATGAGGATTTAGTTATCTGTGTGTCTGCCAATGTATACCTTAATTAATTCAGTTTTTGTTTCTGACTCATTGTCAGATGAGAAGGGGGATACCAGGAGGTCTGAAGATTAGATAGATAATGGTTTGTCCTCTGGAGAGAGCAAAACAGGATCTTTATGAAATGAGGGGACAACAGGCACTGTTAAGTGTCACTACACTGAAAAAAAAGAATGACAGCTTATATATACCGAGCATGAGATCCCTAACACTTAACCCTCATTTTCCTCCCAGAAATCTTAAAATGTTGTTCAAGCAAAAGATTAGAATATTTGGGTTGTTTGACCTATCTAAGAACTAAAAAATATGGACGTGGGACCCAGTGAAACAAGCCTAGTCATAGTGAGGCCTACAGTGAACAAGGCCCATCTACAGGCATAGAGCTTCTGATGAGCTAATTTTCTTAGCATTCAACTGTGGTCAAGAATCACTTAACAGAAGTGTTGAAAGGACACAGATGGGAAATTTTGAGGATAAATAAATTTGGATAAGTTCATAGAAAACAAAATTAAAAAGCAAGATGGCTTTTAAATACAGAGAAACAATGTTATACTATCTAGCTCAGCCATGGAACATGTTTAAACATCTTAATATAAATAGTGAATATGACCAAGAAGGGGATGCTACGGAAGGATTTATTAGTGTGTACAGTGGGTGGAAGAGAATGTATGCAAACGTGCTAAATTCTGGTGGGAAGTCAGGTGAACTCTGCTCAGATTTAATGTAATGCTGCTAATACTTAAATCAGTGGATATTTTTATTTACCTTCACATTCAATATTTGACTTTTTAATATCTATTATAGTGGGTGGTTTTTGTATGGATTATGTAAATTAATCCTCATCAGTCAAGCGAAACAGGATTTCATTCTCATCAGGCGAAGAAAACTGGGGAAATTTCAACGATTGTCACAAAGCAGAAAAGTTACAGCTTTCGTAAGAGCACTGTGTTTTCTGTTAGATTAGTTATAACTTTTTTTTTTTTTTTTGGAGACAGAGTCTCGCTTTGTTGCCCAGGCTAGAGTGAGCGTGGGCTAAAGTGAGTGCCGTGGCGTTAGCCTAGCTCACAGCAACCTCAAACTCCCGGGCTCAAGCGATCCTCCTGCCTCAGCCTCCCGAGTAGCTGGGACTACAGGCATGCGCCACCATGCCTGGCTAATTTTTATATATATATATTTTTTAGTTGTCCAGCTAATTTCTTTCAATTTTTTTTTTTTTTTTTAGTAGAGACAGGGTCTCGCTCTTACTCAGGCTGGTCTCAAACTCCTGACCTTGAGTGATCCACCCGCCTCGGCCTCCCAGAGTGCTAGGATTACAGGTGTGAGCTACCGCGCCCGGCCTAGTTATAACTTTTTGCGTTAAAGTGTATTGTTCATGGAATTGGAATATTTGTGGGTCCTGAAATGTTGCTAGTACGTCTTGGGTGGACATTAAGTCTTCCAAATATGAAACTCAGAGCTACTGCTTGACTACTTTAAGAGGATGTTAAAAAAAATTTTTTTTAGGTTTGTTACTCAGCTTCTGCAATTTTTTTCTTGCCTAGATGACAAATTGTACCATTTTTTGGTTCAAAACAGCAAAAGCATGGCCCAGTATGTTTTTTTTCTATATATGAACAAATTGTTAGTACTTTTAAAAAAGAGATAGCCCTTTAAAAATCTTAATAGTTAGCTTTTAAAAACTTGCTTAGTTATGGTCAAATGAAAAAACTCGGGCCGGGGCATGGTGGCTCACACCTGTAATCCTAGCACTCTGGGAGGCCGAGGCAGGCGTATTGTTTGAGCTCAGGAGTTCGAGACCAGCCTGAGCAAGAGTGAGCCCCTGTCTCTACTAAAAAAATAGAAAGAAATTAGCTGGATAATTAAAAATACATAGAAAAAATTAGCCAGGCATGGTGGTACATACCTGTAGTCCCAGCTACCGAGAGGCTGAGGCAGGAGGATCACTTGAGCCCAGGAGTTTGAGGTTGCTGTGAGCTAGGCTGACGCCACGGCACTCACTCCAGCCCGGGCAACAGAGCGAAACTCAGTCTCAAAAAAAAAAAAAAAATTTTTTTTTTTGGCTATGTAATCATTAGCAAGCCTAACATTATACCTTTTAAAGATTTTTGGGGTGGGTCTCAGTACTTGGCGGGGCTGGTAACAGTTTCTTTTAGCAAGATGGTGAGAAGAGCACAAAATTCTACCGGGATTGTTTGGTCTTGTGCTTCCTTTTTAATACAAAAGAATAAAACATTTTGTTGCTGGCCGTGCTGTTGGTTTTTCCTTACAAGGTCTTTTCTGAATAAGAAGTGATATGCCATTTTCCTGAGTATAGTACAACCTGCCAGATACTAAGGGCCTTAAAAAATATTTCTAGCCTTTAATCTGGTAATTTTAAGATGCCTCTTGGAACTAATTTTAAGTTGTCTATTTATAGTAGGCTCACTGTACGAAAAAGAAGCAGCTACATAGGTCTGTTTTAACTCATGTAAATTAACTCGTTTGTTCACACATTAGACTCCATTTTGCTATCTGAAATGGGCATCTTCTCATGGCATTTATCATGAGAGTAATAGATTAATCTGTCAGACAGGCTTTTAGAAACTCTGCCAATATGAGTGGTGAAATGGTGCCTTTAAAAAAAAGTGTGTTTCTTAAAGTAAGGTTGATAACCTGAAAATTGGATAGACAAAAAAGTATCCCACTGTAACTTGAATTTCTTTAATCATTAATGAGTTAATGATTTTCCTGGTTTATGGGCCTTTGAATTTCCTCTGTAAATGTTCACATTTTTTTTGCCCATTTTTGAGTAAGTTGTAAGTAGATAGTATGACATTTTTTCATATGGTGTAATGTATATCCATCTTTTATCAGGATATATCAGTATAGACCATTTTGAAACTAAATGTTGGTATTCATAAGAAGCTAGAACAATATAAAGAATGTTGTAAGAAAAATGTAGTCTTAATTGGAAAATTGTTAGAGCTTTAGTTTTTGTGAGAGTAGGTACGTATTGTGAATTAATCATATTTTTTCATTAAATGATAGATCTGAGTGGGACATACTTTTGAAGGATGTGCAATGTTCAATCATAAGTGTGACAAAAACTGACAAGCAGGAAGCTTATGTACTCAGGTAAGTCCTGTAGAACTGGTGTTAGCTAGCCAGTTTCAGTCCTAATCATAACTTCATGTGAAACATCAAATTGTTCTTCTTAGTCTTAGTTCTGTAATCCGTTTTACCTTATTTTCAGGAATATAGTGTAAAAGAAAATGATTATTAATATGGGTGTTTCTGGGCGATAGGGTTTCAAGCCTTGCCTAATAGCTCTTCAAGGTGGTTTTCATCTTTTCCTCGTAGTTAGTAGAAAAAAGGACATCTTAGTATCAGAACCTCAGGCAAAGTAAAAATTAGCTTCACCATACAACTAGGGAACTAGGGTTGCTGTATTGGGATATAAAAGAAAGCTATAACTTTTTATAGTTGCAGAGTTAATTTATTCAATAAATACTTTGAATGCTTAAAGTATTTACTGTTGAGGGCCTCGGAGCTATTGGATTGAACAAAGTACATAAGACCCACTACGTTTTACGAAGTTTGTGTTTGACATATACAGATATTTATCAAAATGCTTGCTGTTTGCCAAGCCCTTGGGGATATAGTGGTAAGTAAAAACAAACATTCCTTTCCTCAAGGAGCTTATTATCTAGTGAAAGAAATAATGATGGTTACAGAAATAACATGGTACAAGATGAGGCAATGTAGGAATTTAGTAAATAGTGTTAGGCATGTACCAGTGACACTTTGCTAGGCTATTGTATATAGACAGTCATCTGAAAGCTGTTACATTTCATGTATAAAGTACTTGCTCTGGATCCAGGACTAGATCTTAAAAGAAAAAGTACTAGTCAAAAATTATAAATGATTCATAATAGGGTAATTGTATCCTCAGTAGTACATAGACATTATTATAATATTATGACTTTTTTCAACTGCAGTGAGAGTAGCATGTTTGTCTCCAAGAGACGTTTCATTTTGAAGACATGTGGTACCACCCTCTTGCTGAAAGCACTGGTTCCCCTGTTGAAGCTTGCTAGGGATTACAGTGGGTTTGACTCAATTCAAGTAAGTAATCAAACATTTTTAAAATCATTTTTGGGGACATAGATGTGTTAGAATTCTTATCCTGTAATGTTCCTAGCAAATAAACTTTTATACTTACTACCTCGGTTATAATGCATAAGAACATGTGGTAAGATGGTCTTATGACCATAGGAAAAAGAACTGAAATGTTGAGGTTGTTGCTTAAGAACAGCAGAAAGTATGGAGGAAACAGAGAATGAGTTTGGGATAATTCAGATTGTGGAAAGAAATGAAGAAGCCAGACACTTCAGTAGTTAACTTCTTGACATGGTTATTTATAGAAAAGTCATTAGAAAAGAAGGAAAAGCAAGAAAAATTTAATTAGTGAAATTATCCAGACTTTATAATGAAGAGTTATGTTGGAGACCAGCAATCAATATTGAGTTAATTTCTGATAATTTTCAAGAACTAAGGTTTTCTTTACCTAGGGTATAATTTCCTGATGATCAGTTGTTGATTTTTAATATTTCACTTTGTAAGGAAAAGGATATATCATTATTAGGGCGCATAATACAGTTTTTGTTGTTACCTGTTGATCCTTGTAAAAAATCTAAAGCAATGTGTACTTAACTTGGACCACTAACTTAAAACTAAATGTATGTAATATTCTGCAAAATTTTTGCTTGCATGACTTAAAAAGCTCAGATTAGAAATGAACTTTGTCTTAACAGTTAGGAGCCATCATCAGGAGACTGGGCACTTTATCCTCCATTAAGACTATACTGGGATCAGCTCAGGTAGCTCATGTGTATACTTTATAAGTACAACACTGAGACAGGGTGTGGTGGCTCATGTCTACAATCCTAGCACCTTGGTAGCAGAGGCCAGAAGATGGCTTGAGCAACATAGCCACATCCTGTCTCTACAAAAAAATTTAGAAAAATTAGCCGGGCATGGTGGTGCACCCCTGTAGTCCCAGCTACTTGGGAGGCTGAGGCAGGAGGATCACTTGAATCCAGGAGTTTGAGGTTTGTAGGAGCTATGATGGCGCCACCTTAGCCTGGGCAACAAAGTGAGATCCAGTCTCCAAAAAAAAGTGCAGCATTGGGTGTAATACTTGAGTTTTGATTGTGCTGAGTTGTGATATATAGGAAACAGTTAATTAGTTTAGAAAAAATAAAATTCTATGTCTTCAAGTTATCCACCTTTTTTTTTCTTTTTAAGAGCTTCTTTTATTCTCGTAAGAATTTCATGAAGCCTTCTCACCAAGGGTACCCACACCGGAATTTCCAGGAAGAGATAGAGTTTCTAAATGCAATTTTCCCAAGTAAGTTTAAATAGAATTTAAACCTGTTTTCTTCTTAAATTTAGAGGGTATTACCTTTCAGAGATCTTTTTATATAATAGTATATTTATTCAAATATAGTACACTATATATACTCTTCCATACTTTACTTTTTTAACTTGGATGTTTTATCAGTATAATAGCTTATAAGTCAAGATAGGCAGAATTTATAAAGAGCATGAAAATATCGGATAAAATGTTTTTAGTTAAGATAAATTAGCTAGCTTATTACAAAGGTGTTGTTTGTGTAAACAGGCCCTTGTAACAATAATTGTGCATCCCAAGTCAGTGATGTTGAAATGATGAAATAAGATGATTGTGGAATTGATCACTTGCCACCTCTGGTTTTTCGTATAGCAAAGGGAGACTTCATCCTTGGTAGGTCCGGAGCCAAGAGGGAGACACACAAAGCCTCAGGTGTAGCTAAATGCTGTTTATTTGAGCATCTGGGTGCAGATGGGTAGAGGCCGAAAGAGTATCCATGCCAGGCAGGGGAGAGCAGTGGGTTTTATAGGAGGTTTGGAGGGAAGTGTGGGGAGGGTGAAGTTTTCTGAACAGTAACCAGTTCCTGCTAGCGTTGCCACAACTGTCTGGTCAGAGTTAGATTTCCTGCGTCTGTTGTTTGACAGGTCTTATGATCACTATCTAAGTTTTCCATTAACCGCATTCTGTCCTATACCTACTTTCCAGATTTTCACCCTGAGCAAGCCTAACAGTCTTCATCTAGCAAGATGCTTTAATTTGTGCCTAACTCCTATCTTTTGACCATAGGAAGAAGGATGTTATTCCTTCTAGAAAAATGTCCAGTGGTTTCGCAGACCTTTGTGTTAAGAAATTCTGGTCCAGCATTTTATCTGATAATTGGGCTGACTTAAAAATGATCAACACTATGTAATCACTGTATTACCAGAATCAAAGTGGCAAGATTTTCTTCCATCCCTTTACTAAGTTTTTATTTATAGAGGTTAGAGAACTAAAGGATATCTAGTAACACCCTCCCTTAGATGAGGCTGAAAACCTAGCATAATTTAATAACTTTGCACAAAAGAAAATCTCCTGACTTAACACATCTGCTAATATGAAACCTCTACCAGGCTATATCAGAGGGTTGGATTTTTAGTACAGATGTCTAGCAAGTATTGATTTACTGAGTTGTGTGGGGCTTTGAAACAATATTGGAAGGAAGTGTCACATAAAATAACTTATATTTGTTTGGGAGAGTAGATAAATTGGGGGCAAAATTCCATTTCCTAAAGGAGTTTTAGTGGAAGAGTAAGGCACAGTTTTCTCAATACCATTTAGATTGACCCACTGGTTGAACTATATCTCTGAATCATGGCCCGAAAAAAACATTTTTTTAAAAAGAAGGTATGGGTCGGGTGAGGAGGGATCCTGGCTGTCTGGGCATTTACTCAGTTAAGTGTCCCTTCACTGATGACATTGCAGGCAGGGGGCAGATAGTATACTTCTGCTTATTGGGAGAGTGGTAATAAGCCAGCCTGTAAAATCAATGTTATAATTATTTTATGCTCTCTTCCATTAACAGATGGAGCAGCATATTGTATGGGACGTATGAATTCTGACTGTTGGTATGTTTGATGTGATTTTGTGGATCTTTTGTTACTCTATATAACATTTATTTTAAACTGCCAATTGTCATTTTTTAAAACTACTTTTTACTTTTATTTAGGTACTTATATACTCTGGATTTCCCAGAGAGTCGAGTTATCAGTCAGCCAGATCAGACCCTGGAAATTCTGATGAGTGAGCTTGACCCAGCAGTTATGGACCAGTTCTACATGAAAGATGGTGTTACTGCAAAGGATGTCACTCGTGTAAGCATTTTCAGTAGTAATTGTTGCTGGCTTCTTTGGCATGGCCACTGAGTTTTGTTTTGTTTTGTTTTTTACCACAGATGGCTGGGTTCACCTCCAACATGGTCACTAAGTTTTTGAAAACTGATTTTCAGGTTATTTTTCAAGTCTTTAATTTAGTCTGTGCTCTTTTTTTTAGGAGAGTGGAATTCGTGACCTGATACCAGGTTCTGTCATTGATGCCACATTGTTCAATCCTTGTGGGTATTCAATGAATGGAATGAAATCGGATGTAAGTAGTTATATCTTGCTTTGATAATTATTTAAATATTTAAATGTACCCTTTCCATTATTAACATAAAACTGTTTCTCTAAGGGAACTTATTGGACTATTCACATCACTCCAGAACCAGAATTTTCTTATGTTAGCTTTGAAACAAACTTAAGTCAGACCTCCTATGATGACCTGATCAGGAAAGTTGTGGAAGTCTTCAAGCCAGGAAAATTTGTGACCACCTTGTTTGTTAATCAGGTAATGTAATTTCCTATTGGCAATAAAATTTTAAGGGAAATGAAGACAGAGAGGCATATCCTAAGGTATATTCTAAGATGGCACACATTACTAGTCACTCAGATATCCAGAGATAATACTAGTTGAAGTTACCAGTAGATGAAAAGAAGTTTTATGTGTTTCATTAGACTTCTATCAGTCCTTGTTTTATGTCTAACTCAATTGATGGCCTCCTCCTGGTCTGTTTATTTTCCCTAATCTCTGGCCCGGTGGGGGCCGTAAGATGCCCCACTCTATCCACCCCAGAGGAAGGCAGCTAAAATAACTCAAGTGCTATAGTTTCATTAAGATAAAGGTCTATTTATTATGTATCTATTTTCTTTGAAAATGTTTGTGCAGAATGGAAACAGTAATGGTTATTTAAATTTTTCCCCCAGAGTTCTAAATGTCGCACAGTGCTTGCTTCGCCCCAGAAGATTGAAGGCTTTAAACGTCTTGATTGCCAGAGTGCTATGTTCAGTGATTACAATTTTGTTTTTACCAGTTTTGCTAAGAAGCAGCAACAACAGCAGAGTTGATTAAGAAAAATGAAGAAAAAACGCAAAAAGAGAACACACGTA
>CAUYSK010004813.1:0-12665 GCA_963575035.1 Avahi laniger | reverse complement strand
GGCAGGATCAATATTGTTAAAATGTCTATACTTCCTAAAGTGACCTAGAGAATCAATGCAATCCCTATCAAAATACCATCATTATTTTTCCCAAATCTAGAAAAAATAATTCTATGCTTTGTATGGAACTAGAGAAGACCTCATATAGCAAAAGCAATCTTAAGCAAAAAGAACAAATTGGGAGGCATCAATCTACCAAACTTCAAGCTCTACTACAAGGCTATAGTAACCAAAACAGCATGGTACTGGCACAAGAACAGAGTTATAGACCTTTGGAACAGGACTGAGAACCCAGACATAAAACCATCCTCATATGTCATCTAATCTTTGACAAAGCAGACAAAAATATACTAGAGAAAACAATCGCTATTCAATAAATGATGCTGGGAAAATTGGATAGCCACATGCAGCCACAGGGATCCACACCTCTTACCTCTCACAAAAATCGACTCATGATGGATAACAGACTTAAACCTAAGACATGAAACCTTAAGAATTCTAGAAGAAAATGTTGGGAAAACTCTTATAGACATTAGCCTAGGCAAAGAATTTATGAAGAAGATTCCCAAAATAATCACAGCAGTAACAAAATTAAATAAATGGGACCTGATCAAATTAAAAAGCTTCTGCACAGCCAAAGAAACTGTTATTAGAGCAAACAGACAACCTATGGAATGGGAGAAAATATGCTATGTCTGTAAATAACTTTTCCTTTCTCTAGAATTTTATATAAATGGAATTATAAAGTATGTAGTTCTTTGTGTTTGGTTTTGTTCACTTAGCATAATGCATTGGATATCCATCTATGTTGTTGTGTGCATCAGTAGCTTGATTCTTTTTATTGCTTAGTAGTATTTCGTCATAAAAAGTATACCTCAATTTATTTATCCATTCACAAATTGATGGATATTTGAGTTGTTTCCAGTATTTTGCTATTATCACTGAAGCTGATTTCAACCTTTGAGTACACATTTTTGTGTGGGCATAGGTTTTTATTTTTATTGGATAAATGTCTAGGATTAAGATTTCTTGGTCACTTGGGAAGTATATATTTAACTCTGTAAGAAACAAGAAAACTGCTAAGTTGTTTTACCAGAGAGGATGTGCTATTTTATATTCTAACAAGCAATGTATGAGAAAAAGAGTTTCTGCAATATTTGATATTGTCCAATTTTTTTCTGTTTCTTTTTTTTTCTTTCTTTCTTTCTTTTTTTTTTTTTGAGACAGAGTGTCTCTCCGAGTAGCTGGGACTGCAGGCTGCGCCACCCCACCAGGCTCTTTTTTTCTTTTTCTAGAAACAGGGGTCTTGCTTTGTTGTCCAGGCTGGTCTTGAATTCCTGGCCTCAAGCAATTCTCCCACCTCCACCTTGGCCTTCCAAAGTGCAAAGATTATAGGTGCGAGCCACTGTGTCTGGCCCATCCAAATTTTTTGGTTGTTTTGGACGCGTAGTAGTTTCTCATTGTGACTTTAATTTTATTTTCATTATTAATAATGTTAAATATATTTTTCATCTTTAATTGTCATTTGTAGAATTTTTTTATTAACAGATTTTTGAGATATAATTTATGTGCCATAAAAGCCATACATTGAAATTATATAATTTGGTACTTTTGAGTATATTTTTAAGGTTGTGTATTTATTGCTAAAATCTAATTACAGAACATTTTTATCATCCCTCAAAGGTTAGGCAACCACTAGTCCACTTCCTGTCTCTGTAAACTGACCTATTCTGGACATTTCCTGTAAATGGAGTCATAGAATATATAGTCTTTCCTGACTAGCTTTTTCCACTTAGCATAATGTTTTCTAGGTACATCCATGTTGTAGTATATTATCTGCACTTTATTTCTGAGGTACCTGTGCAAATTTTTTGTTCATTTTGTTGAAATGGTGTAGTTTGTTTTATTACTATTGAGTTATGAGAGCTTTTTAAAAATATTCTAGATATGTCTTCTATCAGATACACATTTTACAAATATTTTCTCCCAGCGTATGCCATACCTTTTCATTTTCTTAATGATACCTTTGAAGAGAAAATGTTTTTAATTTTGGTGAAATACAATTTATCCATTTTTTAAGTTTTGGTTTGATTTTTATGTCTGATTTAAGAAACCTAGCCTAACCCAAGATCATAAGCATATGCTTTTTTTTTAACAAGAAGTTATATAGTTTTATTTAATATATTTAAGTCTATTGTCATTTATCAATTAATTTTTATATGGTATGAGTAATGGGCCAAAGATTATTTTCTTTTACATGTGGATATCCAGTTGTACCAGAACCACTTATGGAAAAACAACTATCCTTTTCCTATTAAATTATTTTGATTCTTTTGTTGAGAATCAATTGACCAAATATATTTGTTTCTGTCTGAACTCTGTATTCTTTCCATCAATCTGTATGTCTGTCCTTATAACAATACCACATTCTCTGGGTTCTCATAAATTTATAGTATCTCTTGAAATCAGGTATGTATATGCTTTAATTTTGCTTTTTCAAGGTTATTTTGGCTATTGCAGTTCCTTCCATTGGCATATAAATTTAAACAAAACCTCTTCAAGTTCTGCAAAAAATAAACCTATCAGGACTTTGATAGGAATTATATTGAATCTAAAATTCAATTTGGGGAGAGTTTCCATCTTAACAATACTGAGTTTTCTGATTAATGAGCATGCTACTTATCACCATTTTTTTGTCTTTATTTATTTGCAACGTTTTATGGTTTTCATTTACAGATCTTACATGTATGTTGTTAAATTCGTTCCTAAATGTTTCATATTTTCATTTGCTAGTGTAAGTGCTATTTTTTTCGATTCCAATTTCCATTTCTTTATTGTTGCAATACAGAGACACCATTGAATTTTTTATATCAACCTCATATGCTGTGACTTTGCCAAACTTGTTTGTTCATTCCAGGAGCTTTTTTCTATGTGTTAGGATTTTCTTTATAAAACAATCATGTCCTTTGTGATTAAAGACAGTTACTTTCTCCTCTCCAATCTGTATGCCTTTTATTTCCTTTACTTGCCTTATAACACTGACTAGGTCTTCTATTTCAATGTAGAATGAAAGTGATATGAGTAGACATAATGTTTTCAGTCTTAGGGGGATAGCACTCAGCTTTTATATATAATTTATTAATGGATTGCTTCTCAGGAAAAACCTGTAAGGGAAGGGAGCAGAAAAGGGAAGAGAAAGAAACTCCTCAGGTAGTGGGTCTCAAGTACAGTCTAGCCTTGGCTCGTCCATGGGGAGCTCTTGAGTATAAAGTCTCCTGGCATCTGTTAATAGCCAAAGCCAGTCTTTGGAGAAAGCCTCAGGTGTAAGCCATTACGTTCAGGCCTAGTAGCAGCTGGGAACGGCTGCACCTCAGCCAAATAAAGGAGATCTGAGTGGAGCTCCAGAAGTGTCTACTGCAGTGATCTTGATTAGAGGAACATGAGCAGAGGCACAGAGATACAGAACATTGTGTTGTGTTAGAATGGAGGGAATAATAAAATATAACATTGATTTTAAGTGGCAATCTGGGATAAACAAAAATTGAAAATGTATACCTTGCCCCAATAGCAGTTAATACCTTGTTCTCTAAAATATTGCCACAATGCGTAGTCATTCAAATTCAGCAGCACATACATTAACTGGTTAACTAAGCAAATAATAATACATAATAAAATAACATCTTAACGAAGCTGTTTTTTGGAGAAATCAACCGTTTGTGCACATCTTTAATCATAACAAATGCTACTCTCTTCTGAGTTCAAATGCATCATTTAAAAAATATAATTAAAATATTTCTATAAGTTGATTTTTTAATTTAAAATATCTCTTATAACTTATGTCCTATTAAATATCTCTTTAATTTTGGGATTTAAAAATTACTTTGTACTAATGAAACCTAAAATGCACATAAGGTTTAGGAAATTGCTTTGAGCCACTTGTTAAGATAGGTGGAGGCAAAAAGGTGAGTCTTGATATGAATTGACAAGGTAGAAGATTTTTTTTTTTAACAAGAGGAAATGAGCATTCCTGAACCAGGGCCTCTGCAAAGAAAATGCCCAGCTTATGATTCCAGAAGATTTCAGAACATAGATAAACTATTATTGTGTCATCGCCAAAAAAGATGCTATCTGGTTAGACTGAATGAGAGATGACAGTTTCACAGTCAAGAAACAGCTCTCTCCTAAAATTTTTACTTTTTCATTTAAGTTCTCTTTGCAAGATTGTTCTTATCTTTTGTGGGCCTAATGTCTAAACTGTTTTCATTTCAGAAGAATTTCATATTGAAGCACTGGGTTGAAAAGATGTCAAGTCCTGACTAAACTTCCAAATCTAAATCTGTCTGGGCTTTTGGTTCTGCATGAGTAAAATGGTGTGTAATACCTACCCAGGTGGACCAGACACAAGCAGGAATTATCATCTAAAAAGGCATTTAAGTTTTTGGGTTCCTCCCCTCTTTTGTTTAATGATATCTTTTTCTTATATTATTAAATTATTCCATTGAGGTAAAAATTCTTACATATTGCTTACATTAATACATGAATATCAAGCACAGCATAATAATTAAGTGCACAAATACCAGAGGCAGACTGTTTATATCACCTCTCCACCATTTACAAGTTGTATGATATTGGCAGTTATTTTCGAATTCTACACCCTCATTTATGGCTCTGTAAAATGAAGTAAATAACAGAACCAATCTTGAGTGTGTGTGTGTGTGTGTGTGAGAGAGAGAGAGAGAGAAGATTAAGTGAATTAACATTTGTAAAGTGCAGCAAGGGAATTTCCTGCACTAACATTGTAATTGACCCATCTCTGATGCTTGAAATTGTGTAATTTCCATTCATTATTTCATGTATGTTAGAAAGTAAGGCATCTTTAAATGTGTCAGACCCTAAGTAGGTGCTAAATAAATATTTAGTAAATAAATAGACAAACATAAAAGTCCTAAGCCCACTTACTCTTTGTCTGGCAAAGCTATGAGAACTGAAGAAGGTCTCTTCTTCTGACAATAGAATTATTTATTCACAAATCGTTTCACATTTGTTTCACTTGATTTTACAATCATGGTCATAATTTGATACTGATTGGAAGAGAAATAATTAATAGCAGGTCCGTAATCCATTCTTTTCCTTTCCATGGGGGAGAGTATGGTAGTATTACAACGGGAGGGGAAAAAAAGGAAAAAAGAAAGCAAGGCAGGGAGGATGGGAAGGGGGAGAGAAAGCTTTCCTCTCCCTTCCCCTCATGTCCAAGTATCCTTGACCTATGCTGCTTCACTCTTCCCCTCTACAGACTTTCAGTTGGCCTGAGGAGGTCAGTTCATTGGCCCTTTTTACCAATAGATCTGGCTTAGGGGCCCTGAGAGAACACTTGGCATTCTGTCCACTCTGCTCACCCAGATAACACTTTCAAGCAAATTACACATTTATTTGTTGAAAGATGTACTGCTGTAACAAAATACCAGGGACTGAGTAATACAGATAGAACAAAATTTTATTTCTCACAGTTCTGAAGGCTGAGAAGTGCAAGATCAAGGTGTCAGCAGGTTTGTTGACTGGTGAGGGCTGCTCTTTCAGTTTCCAAGGTTGCTATGTCCTTCAGAGAGGACAGATGCTGTGTCCTCACATGGCAAAGACAGAAGGGCAAAACGGAATGAACTCACTTTCTTAAGCCCTTTTATAAGGCCCTTAAAATCATCTATGAAGGCTCTGCCCTCATAACTTAATTACTTCCTAAAAGCCCTTCCTATCAATATGATCACATTGGCTATTGTCAATGAAAAGAAGACAAAATGTGTAAAATAATTTAAGGAGGTGTATTCTGAGCCAAATTTGAGGACTATGGCTTGGAGCCATACCCAAGAAGCCTTGAGCAAGTGGAGTCTCTGTGGCTGGGTTACAGTTTGATTTTTATACATTTTAGGGAGACAGGGATTACAGGTGAAGTCATAAATAGATACATGGAAGGCATACATTAGTTTGGTCCAAAAAGATGGGACATCTCATAGGTGGATTTAGGGATTGTTTACTTGACAATTGGCTGAAAGAGTTAGGCTTTGTCCAAAGACCAAGAATCAGTGGAAAGGAATGCTCGAGATAAGATAAAGGTCTTCCATCCTTTATGTGATGCTATACCAGAAACAGATTGGGAAGTAAACCACATCCTAAAAACCTGTTTATTGAGATTTTATCATTTGTTGACTCACCAGGCCCTCTTAGAAAGGAATTTTTTGGGCAAAGAAAAAGATCAGAGTGCAGTCCTCACTATTAAGTTTCAACATATAAATGTGGAGGAACATTCAGACCATAGCAGGGTATTTGTTTTCAAGGGTAAACCCATTGGGGCTGAAGTAGGAAGTAACTTATTAAATGAGAGACAATTAGGGTTGCACAGATGAGGAGTTTGTGGCTCTATACAAGAAAAATCTCTGTCTTTTATTGCAACAATTACAGATAAGTACAGGTAAGAATATGCTGAAAGATTAAGGAGTAAGACATCTGTCTTGAACTTTTAAATTTCATTGTGCCCCTTATATAGTACTGATCACAGGCCTATGTTACAGTCTGAGAAGGCTGGGTTTGTGGCTTGGGCATATCTACAACAGATGTTAAGAAAAGATACTCTATGTCTTTCCTTATGTGAATAACCATTTATCTGAATAACCATTTATGTGCATTTATATGAATAACCCTGCCTGCACCTTTACACATGTGCCCACGTATGTATGTCGACTGCTGTGCTCTGAATTGACTTCTGCCCTTATGGGAGTGGTGTGATATAAAATTTCAGCCTGGACATTAAAGAAACATGGCAAGTCTTTTTGCTGTCTTTGGTTTGAGAGTTTAGAGAGAGAGAGAAAAACAAAAAACAAAAAACAACACTCTATGGGAGTTCTATATTGGGCCTTGTGACCAAATCACCAATTAATATAAAGATTTACCTGACTGTGTTTTCAATTATTTCATATACACACACATGCATATACACACATTATCTGGAGAATCTGGCAGGTAGGAGAACTGGTTGGATCAGGGCAGAATTTAACTATTCTTGGCTCTCTGTACAAAGTTCCACTATCACATAACACTTTATGGCATTTCTACCTAAGTCTTACTTCTAGCAAAAGCAACTTCATTAGATTTCTTAAATATGGGCTTAGGGATGTTTTCTTGCATCTGTTTTTCTCTTAGGATAGTCCTGAAGTTGAATTCACATTAATAGTACGTGTTCCCTTAAGCTTCCAACCTTGTCCAAATCAGTCTTTACACATGGCTATAGCAATGAACTTAAAGACAACTGGAAAACACTCTCAAGGAAAGCAAACAGCCTGGACAGGGCAGCAGAGAAATGTTCACAGCATGTGAAATAAATGCAGTGACTTGCTTCTTCTCATGCTAAGAAAAAGAATGCAGACCAAGAGCTGGGGGTATACCTTATATTCAAACTTTTGCAAGTGTTTAATATTTTAATTCCTTTCTACACCAGGAAGCTTGAAAAACAGGGATGTCAAGTCTGACTTTCTTATGAATTATGATCAAACAGGGACATACTTTTGTTACATTGGTAGAAAAAAAATCCAAGTATGGATTTGGAATGATTAAAAACCAGATCATAAAGACAGTCCCCAGTGCATTTCAGTAGTATTAATACAACAGCTTTCCTCATAAATCTCCTATGCTTCTGTTTGGTTTCTGCAGGCAGGCTAAGTCTCCTGGGTTTCCTCCCAGTGAAGGTTTAATTTGTCTCATTTCTGCCTCTGTGGGAGAATTTCTGATGATTGTCTAGATTTTCTAAAACATCTATTTTAGAATGATAGCCCATATTTTCATTTGACACTTAAAATACCTACTTCTAAAGGAAACAGCGGGAAATTTTTAGTTGGCTGTAATGTAAATTTGAACTTAGAGAGCTCTGAGGGTTTCTGTCAATTACCAAAGGAGAAAAGCAATAACTAAGATTTTAATGTAAGGGAAATCCCCAAAATTTGATAAGCAGGTATATATCAGAGATAAAGCATTTAAACATAAAAACAGGAAACAAAGTGTTTAATCTAGTCAATGTAAGAATGTTCTTACCATGCAGAAGAAGCAAAAGGATAATCTTCAGTGCCCCGCAGCCTGTGGGTTGCCGTGCTTAACGAGAACTGTAACGAAAGAATACCACTTCATAAACTGGAACACTATCGATTTTCATTTATGAGTTCTGTCCTAAACAGCCCTGCCATTTGGAGATGAATTCCACAGGTTAATGTGAAAACCATTTGCACTGGCATTAACAAACTCTTCAAGGGGCAAATAAAACAAAATAATGACATTTTAGATAAATATATAGGAAGATAACTGTATAATAATGTACACAGTGTCTGTCACTCAATCACCTACACACAATTTAGATTTTTTTAGGTGGAATGCAAACATCTTATAAAACACTTTCTAAAATAATTAAAAAGTTCCATTTTTCTTCATTAGCCAGTTTATTTCATTTTCACCATAATTATTCATTTCTATCTTTAAAAATCAAACATTTACAAGTATACCGTTAACACATTGTGACTTTGGAGTCCAGGCCCACATCATCATATATAAAATGTAGTAGCTATATAGTGTATTTTATAGCTACGAATCACAACAGTAATGTAAAAAATAAAAGGGAAAAAATCAACAGTAATCTAATTTTGTCAAAACATCTGGATAGTTGACTTAGTTTGTCAACTCATCGTTCACTTTTATTCTGATGTTAGAGTAAATGACCAACTGCCTAAATGCATAGTAGAATCTCTCTGAGATGGTTTAGATATGGGCATGCTTTAGTTAATGATCAATTTCATAATACATGAAAATGCATGTTTTTATAAGGTCTTAATGTCTCTTGTTATTTTACTTTCCTAAGAGGAGAAAAACATCTAGGGCTTAATCACAGTCACATTGTCTGCACCATTTCTCAGACTTCATTGCCTTCTTCCTTGTTCGTCTGTTGGCGAATTTCAAAGTGATCTAGTCTGGAAATTCAGACTAGATGTTAGTTTCCTTGGGCTTTTGTGTTTTTTTTTAAATCTAGAATCTGAATGAAGACTTCAAAATAGTTGATATTAAACACTAGCATTTAATTTCATATATTTTTCTGAGTTTGCATGAAAATCCTTAAATTACTTACTTAAATTAATGCTATTATGGGCTCACCAAAGGCTATCACAATGGTACGTACTGGTACATTCAGACTAGGAAAAAATGAGGCAAGAAATGTTGACAGGTTAAAAACTTAACTTTTATTTTAACATTTAATATGTACGCGTGCATATAACCATGCAGTTGACCTTATCTTAATAGTAGATAGATTTGATTTCAAAATTAGTTTATGCTTGGTATTTAGTGGACAGTGATTTGATTTTTGTCTCAGGAATTTGAAGACCAAATTATTTTTTTCCTTGTATTATACGTTTCAAAATCAGATACTCTTTCCAGCCTTTCGTGAGATAGTTTGTAACACTTGCCCTAATGTGAAACTACCAAAGGCTCACCTCAATACCATCTGTCTTTCTCAGTACTCTCCTCACGCACCTCTCAACTCCAAATTATACTAACACTATGATGCAATTTATGTTTTTATTTTTCTTTGAAAGAGCAACTTCCAAAGAGAAAATCTTATATTTTACATATTAATATAGACAATCATTTAAAAATACTCCTTGTCTAGAAGATAGTGGTTGAAAAAAATAGGTTATGTAAAATAAAATTTTTATGTTTGGTTGTTGGATCCGATGCAAAATGGGAATATTTTCCCCCAAAATTTGATAAATTCAATCTTTAAGAGAGTTGCTGACTTTCCTAAAAGACCATATGGATGACTCCAATGACAGTTAACCTAGATTCTTATTAATGGGTATTAGCTTGCAGAAAACAAAACTAGTTTTGTAAATGGACATTATTTGTATTACTAGCTACCAAACATTATTGTGGTTGGTATTTAGAAAAAGATGAAGTAGTAACACTACTTCATCCATGATCAACTAATTGAGAAAAATAGACTTTGTAGTTACTACTTACAGAGAGTTTTATAAGTATTAAAATTCTAAGGAGGCCTTAAGCTTTAACTAGTGTTCTTGTTTTAATGAGTGTGTGATTATATTAAGTTCTAGTGAAAGCCACCCTCTGAGTATGGTTGCTGAGGAAAAAGTAAAAGCCAAAACTTTGTAAGTAACTCCAAACTGACTTCTTGTAGGCAGTTTTGTTTTCAAAAAGTATATACAAATCACACTGCTGATTTACTTTTCCATTTTTTTGAGCTTTAAATCTGCACAGAGAGCATGATTAGTGGTCTGCATGTCTGTTGACAGATATTCATAAAGAAAGAAAGTCACTCAGCATGCTGTCTGAACTCTCACACTGTATTAACATTGTCATGTCATATTTTCTTCCCGGCATATCAAGGTGATATTTAAATCTCTCCTTTTCTGCTCGCATATATTCATACACCTTATTTGAAAGTTCCCTTGAGTGCAGGATGTTATTGTTGCATACGAAAATATGAGGGAGCTGTAACTGCATTTGAAATGTGGCCTGAAGAATTATGTCTCATCCTAGTAAATTTTGAGACATGCGTTTTAGTACAATTTTAAAATAAAGAATTATGTTTAATTAAAAAAATTACAGAAGTTTCTAAAAATAAAAAAATGTGTTGCAAAATGAAATCAAAAGTGCTACATAGTGGCCAAACTTGGGCTTGCTCATTTTTCCTAGAAAAAGTAAATTTTAAAGTAAAATCATCTTATATGAAAATACTTTGTATTTCTGAAAGTTTTGAATACAAGTGAATTCTTTGAAATTATAAAATATATGCCACACTAGAAATATGGAAAAAAATAGACAAAAGTACTTGATAGTGTTTAAAGGACAGATTATTGCTCCTTCTTCTGAAATATTTTTTCTTTTTTATTTCAGCATATTATGGGGATACAAATGTTTAGGTTATGTATATTGCCTTGCCCCACCCGAGTCAGAGTTTCAAGTGTGTCCATCCACCAAACAGTGCGCACTGCACCCATTAGGTATGAATATACCCATCCCCTCTTCCCCCCTCCCATCTGCCCGACACCAGAGGAATGTTATTACTATATGTGCACTTAGTGTTGATCGGTTAAAACCAATTTGATGGTGAGTACATGTGATGCTTGTTTTTCCATTCTTGAGATACTTCACTTAGTAGAATGGATTCCAGCTTTACCCAGGATAATACAAGAGATGCTACATCACCATTGTTTTTTGTGGCTAAGTAGAACTTCATGGTATCCATATACCACATTTTATTAATCCACTCATTTATTGATGGGCACTTGGGTTGTTTCCACATCTTTGCAATTTTCAATTGTGCTACTATAAACATTCTAGTACATATGTCTTTTTTCTATAATGTCTTTTGTTCTTTTGGGTAGATGCCCAATAATGGGATTGCTGGATCAAATGGTAGTTCTACTTGTAGCTCTTTGAGGTATCTTCATGTTGCTTTCCACAGAGATTGTACTAGTTTGCAATCCCACCAGCAGTGTATGAGTGTTCTTCTCTCTCCACATCCATGCCAACATTTATTGTTTTGGGACTTTTTGATAAAGGTCATTCTCACTGGAGATAAGTGATATCTCATTGTGGTTTTCGTTTGCATTTCCCTGATGATTAGAGATGTTGAGCATTTTTTCATGTTTGTTAGCCATTAGTCTATCTTCTTTTGAAAAGTTTCTGTTCATGTCCTTTGCCCACTATTTTATGGGATTGTTTGATTTTTCTTGCTGATTTTCCTGAGTTCTATATAGATTATAGTTATCAGCTCTTTATTGGATGTGTAACATGCAAATATTTTTTCCCATTCTGTAGATTGTCTGTTTGCTCTTGTGATAGTTTCCTTGGCTGTGCAAAAGCTTTTTAATTTGATCAGGTCCCATTTATTTATTTTGGTTTTTTCTGTGATTGCCTTTGGGGTCTTCTTAATGAATTCTTTGCCTAGGCCAATATTGGTCTATAAGAGTTTTTCCAACATTTTCTTCTAGAATTCTTATAGTGTCATGCCTTAGATTTAAGTCTGTTATCCACCGTGAGTTGATTTTTGTGAGAGGTGAAAAGTGTGCATCCTGTTCTGGTCTTCTACATGTGGCTATCCAGTTTTTCCAGCACCATTTATTGAATAAGGATTCTTTTTCCCCAGTGTATGTTTTTGTCTGCTTTGTCAAAGAGTAGATGGCTATATGAGGATGGTTTTATATCTGGGTTCTCGGTTCTGTTCCATTAACCTATGTCTCTGTTCTTGTGCCAATATCGTGCTGTTTTAGTTACTATAGCCTTGTAGTATAGCTTGAGTCTGGTAAATTGATGTGTCCCAATTTGTTCTTTTTGCTTAAGATTGCTTTTCCTATACAGGGTCTTCTCTGGTTCCATACAAAGTGTAGAATTATTTTTTATAGATCTTTGAAAAATGATGTTGGTATTTTAATAGGGATTGCATTGAATCTGTAGATTACTTTGGGTAGTATAGGCATTTTAACAATGTTGATTCTGCGAACTCATGAGCGTGGCATGGTTTTCCACCCGTTTATGTCCTCTGCTATTTCCTTACTCAGCGTTTCATAGTTCTCCCTATAGAGGTCTTTTACTTCCTTAGTTAAATATATTCCTAGGTA
>CAUYSK010004812.1:0-29295 GCA_963575035.1 Avahi laniger | reverse complement strand
GCCTCCTCTCCTGACCTGAGTCCCGCCCGCACCCCTAGCCCAGCATCAGCAGTGGCCAGCCTCCTTTTCCACCAGCGAGGATCTGGCACTTTGAGAATTTTGCCTGACTCTCCTTGTTCTCAGGTCCCAGAACGCTGCAACCTGCACAGGTCACAGCAGGTGGTGGAAGGTCAGGTCACTGTGGGGCTGCAGAATGACCACGCAGGCCCAGCGCAGTAGGCACACAGCTGGGCTGAGCGTCAGCAAGGTGCCACAGGAAGTCTGGTGACGCAGCCCGTGAGTCACCACCACCCCCGGGCCAGGTGAAGGGGCTGGCTCACAGCAGGCTGATTCTTGGAATGAGACATGCAGACAGTCTCACCCTCCTGGTAGCAGTGTGGAACAGTTTCTGCCTGAATTTCTTCCAAAAGCAGTATCCCCCTCCTCCTCCCTTCAATAAAATTTCTATAAAACAACTAGGTTTTCCATGTGTTTATCTACCTATTTATCCTCTATGAGCTCACAATGGTGGTTGTATGGTTTTGTTAAAAAGTGTAAAGAATAATGAGGGAAGACTCATCTAAAATTGTACCATGCAGAAATAACCATTTTTTATGTTAGATGACCTCCATTCTGGGATCTTTACAGGTAACTAGATAATAGCGGTTTCCATTTAACAGTCACTTTTTTCTTTTCTAATTTAAAAATTCAATTTCAGGCCAGGCGCAGTGGCTCACGCCTATAATCCTAGCTCTCTGGGAGGCCGAGGCGGGTGGATTGTTTGAGCTCAGGAGTTCAAGACCAGCCTGAGGAAGAGCGAGACCCCGTCTCTACTAAAATTAGAAAGAAATTAATTGGACAACTAAAAATATATAGAAAAAAATTATCCGGGCATGGTGGCGCATGCCTGTAGTCCCAGCTACTTGGGAGGCTGAGGCAGAAGGATTGCTTGAGCCCAGGAGTTTGAGGTTGCTGTGAGCTAGGCTGACGCCACGACACTCACTCTAGCCCAGGCAACAAAGTGAGACTCTGTCTCAAAAAAAAAAAAAAAAATTCAATTTCAAGCTGGGCACAGTGGCTCACTCCTGTCATCTCAATGCTTTGGGAGACTGAGGTGGGAGGATCACTTGAGGCCAAGAGCTCAAGACCAGCCGGGACAACATAAGGAGATCCCATCTCTACAAAGCATCGGGTGTCGGGCAGGTGAGGGGGGAAGAGGCAGTGGGTATATGCACACCTAATGGGTGCGGCACACAGTGTCTGGGGGATGGGCACGCTTGTAGCTCTGACTGAGGCAGTGCAAAGTCAATATTTGTAACCTAAACATTTGCGCCCCCGTAATACTGTGAAATTAAAAAAATTTTAAAAAGTGAAAAAATAAAAGGCTGGGCATGGTGGTGCACACCCGTGGTCTCAGCTACTCAGGAGGTGAAGTGGGAGGATCACTTGAGCCCAGGAGTTCCAGCCTGGGATAAAAATTTAATTTCAGATAACTAATTTTATGCCATATTTGAAATTACCGATATTCCTTTGCTCAGAAGAAGCATTCTGCCTCTAAGTATATCTCTTCCCCTACCCCATATTTCTCATAACAATTATTTTTACTGTGCCCATAAGTCATATTCATTATAAAAGGTTTGGAAAGCATAGTAGGTCAGAAAGCATTTTTCTAACCCTGGCATAATGAGAACCACTCTCACCTTGGCGACTGTTGAGGGTCAGCAGGAGGAAGGCTGATATTTGGGTGCTGACTCTGCCTCCTTCTGGCTCCATCCTTAATCCCTTCATTTACTCAGGGCATGTGTGTGTGCCGAGTGTGTGGCCTTTGTATAAAAGTGGCTCAACATTGTCCTTGGCTCCCAGGAATTAGTCTGCTCACCCACTGTGGCTCAAGGACAGCGTATGACAAAGGACCAGGTCACATGGTGAGTTTTTCTTTTTTAAGAGGCGCCAGTTCCAAGACTCATGCTTCCAGGGTCACTCGAGTTCTCGATGTGTTGCGTCAACACTTTGGAGAGAGGCCACCCAGAATCTCTCAAAAACTGGTCTAACACCGAGATCTTTTTCCACAGGAGAAAGCTCAGTGGCTCAACTGTTAGCTCGCTCCCGAACGCTGCCCAATGTTGTGACTGTTGCGTTGGTTTTTCCAGAGTTCACCTTTAGGTTTAATTTCCTGAAATTGATCTGCTTGGTTACTCTGGCTTCGTTTTACTCTCTCTCGCAATGAGGGGAAACGGCAGCGAACAGACTGCATTTTATTAGGTTTTTGCTTCAAAAAAATTAAACAGCCATCCATGGTCTCTGCTAGTTTGTTTGCTTTCAGGCACCTAGTAGTCACCCTCTGGGTCTGCGACAGAACTGATATTGACCCCAAATGAATCACCAAAATGCTAGGGAGCCAGCCTTCCCAGCGGGGCTTCCAGAGCTGTCCTCACGGCCTGTGGGGCTGTCGTTCCGTGGTGGTCCCTTATTCTCCCTCTAAATCCTCACCCTGCATGCAGCCCCCCTGAGAATTGGATGCGCCAGCTGGAGGGGAAAGAGGCAGCCCCCACACCCACCCCCCAAGCAGGCCCACCATCAGGGGGCCCCAGAGGGAGATGAATTCCAGCCTGATATCCAGCGTGAGGGTTGCTTTTTACCACTCTTTCCTAGGAGAGCGGGGTTGCTGGCTGTGAGCGGGTCACCCTTCATCGGCCTTTGGTCTCACTGTTACTTTACTGCTCTATGGTGGGCTCCTGGGCCCCTGGCCTGACTTCGCTGGAAGACCAGCTTTCGCCTGTAGTGTTCCGATAACTTAGCCAGAGTGAGGTGTTAACCAGAGCATGATTACTATTTATTTTTAATTTCCTGACCTTAGAAAAAGAGCAGGGAAAGTGCGGTGCTAACTGGACGGTGAGGAAGCGTTTGTCCCTGCATTGGAACGGGGACAGCCTGGTGCGGGGTGGTGGTTACTGGTGTGGGCTCCGGCATCCAACAGGCTGGGTCTGAAGCCCACCTCTGCCGTTTCCTCGCCGTGGACCTTAGCCAGGTGACCCAGCCCGTCTAAATCTCAGCGCCCCCCACTGGCAAATAGGGTTAGTATCAGTACTCCACTGCCGGGGTCTTTGTGGGGTTCAAACGCTTGTTCGCCCCCTCCCCGGCGTAGAGTAACTGCTCAGTACCTGGTAGCCCATCGACACTGACTCGTGTTTCCCAGGCTCAGTTCAGACACACACGCCCTTGTCTTTCCCTGTCTCCCAGCGTTTTGTCCTCACTTGAAGTCTTGGGCCTTGCAGTGTCAGGTCCCACCTTGGGGTGGGTTTTTACGTGGACGATTCACAATTCCTCAGGGCTCCTTCATTCCACTCAGGTTTTTTCCTCTTAATTTCCTCCTTCTTGCTCTTGCCTCGACACTCCCTTCCCCATCCTCTTTGAACTTAGTGTCAGAAGAAATACCATTCCCTGAAGGTTTTTGGTTTTTTTATTGTCCTTATACTCCATTCAGGTCTCTCGGAGAAATACTCGTGCTTCAGCTTCCTAGTAGCACTTTGTTCTGGTATGACTGATCTGTAGCAACTGGGCACTGAATGTGCTATATATAACGTTCCAGATCGCAGAATGGAAACACTTTTAAAAAAAAATCGAAAGGGTTGGATTATGTGGGCTATTTAGAAACTGTTCAGTAGGGCAGTATAATTTTTATTTTCAGAAGCTTATGGATTAAACCCCACCCAAGCTTCCAGCGCCTAAGAAAACTGGCAGAAGACGCCCCGCCAAGTTTCCTCACAAGGGCAGTAAAGCAGTAATCCTCTGCGTCCCGGTTTCATTTCAAAGAGACTAGGGACGGGCCGTGGCCCTGCTGCCTTGGCAAAGGAGCTCGCCTGAGCCGGCGGGTAGCGGGGCTGGTGGGGGGCGTCGGGGGCAGGTGCGGGGAAGGATGGTGCACACAGGGGCTCGCCAGGTGCCTGGGCCCGCTGGAGTCTCACTGCCCCAGAAAGAACATTCACAAGCCTGGGGAGCACGCCAGTGATGGGTTGTTGAGTTTGGAGGACAGTTACGTTACGGTCTTGATGGCTTTTTGATGAATAGTCAGAAAAACTTAACTATAAACCTATCCAGTTTTACACAGGAAAAATATCTTTTTTTTTTTTTTTTTTTTGAGACAGAGTCTCACTCTGTTGCCCTGGCTAGAGTGAGTGCCGTGGCGTCAGCTTAGCTCACAGCAACCTCAAACTCCTGGGTTCAAGCGATCCTCCTGCCTCAGCCTCCCAAGTAGCTGAGACTACAGGCGTGCGCCACCATGCCCGGCTAATTTTTTCTATATATTTTTAGTTGTCCAGATAATTTCTTTCTATTTTTTTTTTTAGTAGAGACGGGGTCTCACTCTTGCTCAGGCTGGTCTCGAACTCCTGAGCTCAAACAATCCTCCCGCCTCGGCCTCCCAGAGTGCTAGGATTACAGGCGTGAGCCACCGCACCCGGCCAAGATATCTTTTTTTACATGTAAAATAATGTCTGTCTGCGGGTGGGGGGGTGTTGTTATAGCTGTGGAGGAAATTAAACCATAGGAAATAGTTAATAACAGGCTCTACATGTTCCTACTGTTGACAATTCACAAGTTAAATGGTGGAATGAAAGGGGGCAGAAACGGTTTTCAGGGGCACACGTTATTGCGAGGGCACACACAGGGGTCAGAGTCTAGAAACCTGGTGCTGGGGGGACTTGGAATCTATGGAATCAACCCCCATACTTTACAGAGAGCGAAGGAAATCCCCATCCATTTGGCCTTGGGGATAAGCCTTGCTTCTGAAAACGCTTTCCACCAAACTCTGGCTTGTCACCGGTGTGCAGTCCAACTGCTGCTGGTGGCTTGGCTCGTGCTTGGAGGAGACGGCACCTCTGCAAGCTGAAACCCTGGCTGAATTCCTGCATGTGCCCTGCAGGAAGGTGGGATTCCTGGCTCCCGAGTCTTGGGTTTTGCGTCTAACTCGGTGGCACTCTCTCTGGGCTCAGGTGGAGAATCACTTAGGAAAGAAATGAGTTGCTCCCCACCACACCCTGGGACTAGAATAGAGCCAACGACCAGCACTTGGAAAGAGCTTAGAGGATTGAGGATCAGCTGTGCACAGGCTTCAAGAGTCTGCCTGAGAGATGCTGGGAATTTTCCCAGGTTCCTGGCAGAATCATTTTCCAACCTAAATTTCAGCAAAGAAAAGAAAGGTGTTAATCTATTCTTAACTGTGCAAAGGAGTTTGGACTTCTCCACGAGGACAACAGGCAGTCACTGACGAGTACAAAGCCAGAGCAGGGTGACCAGAGTAAGGGGCGGTGAGGAGGCTGCTGCGGTGTCCGGTGAGGGAAGGCGGTGGCCTGTGCTGGGGTCGTGACAGTGACTGATTTTGGAGCTATGAAGCTGGTAAGGGCAGCCAGGCTTGGTGGTTGGTTGGAGGTGGGGGAGGAGGGAGAGAGTTGATAAGGATGACTCTTAGGTCTCTCGTTGGCACTTGGGTGGCCATGGCCATGGTGGTGTACTCAGGGGCCAGTGGAGGAAGAGGCAAAGGATTTGGGGAACGAAATAATGAGTTCTGAGACCCAAGGGTTGGGCAGCCAGAGTGAGAAAAGTTGAGAGATGGAAGATTATGGATCTGGCTGTAGACTGAGAAATGTATAGTCCACAGCACGTTCAGACCAGTGTCTCAACAGAAATGCTGGCTTGGTAGAAGAGGAGGCTGAAGGATAACTGGATCGTGCTCACTGCTCCACACTCCGTAATTCATTTCACAGAAGTGGTCCGAGTGATGCATGCGGGCTTCCTCTGCAACCGCTGCAGTGTTTAACAGGGATTGGTTCCTTATTAACTAATACAGGAATAAAAGGAAACATTCCAGCATGCTTTCTCTTCCATCATGACTAAAATAAAGAGTTTTTCCTAAGGATTTTACTAAGTGGAAAAAAAGAGATGCCCTTTTTCTTCTTTTCTTTTCTTTCTTTTTTTTTTTAATTCCTTTTTTCCATAATGACTGTCCAGGGTCCGTTATCCTAAAGCTGGAAATTTGTGTGAGGAAAGAAAGAGATCAACGTGTTAAGAGAATTTAAAGAAAATATTTTCCATCTCCAGGGAGAACTGCTGAGGAATGGGCTTATGTGGGGGCGAGAATTTAGAATTGACATGAAGAAGGCTTTCTTATGGAGCAGATTTGGATGACAGGCTGTGGAACTGCATTCTGGAAAGATCAGAGGGGATGAGAGAGACGGCCTTCTGCCTGTGGAGTTTCACAGGAGGCCTCCAGGGATCCTTGGCAAGGATGCCTGGAGATCCATTAAAGAGAAAGTCCTATTTCTGGGTTTTCCTGTGAATTTCCTGCTCTCAAACTTCAGTCCTAAATAGAACCCTCTTCTCTCAAGTATCCCAGATGCTGCTTAGCTCACGAGAAGACTAGGTGGCCAGAGTGAGAACATCATTTCATTTCAGCAGCTTGAGAATGAAGAGATTGAAATTCTAGCCCCCATTCAATTTCTGACCCTCAGTAACCTTGGGTGGGTCATGTAACTTTTTCGGGCCTCAGTTTTCCCAGCTGTAAGATGGGTGAAGATAGTAGCCCATGAAGTCCTGGGGGATTAAATGTGACAATACGTGTAGGTTGTTACCGCAGAGCTATTATTGATCATAATGGCCCAGTCTCCCTTGCTGGAAAAACAGATTGCTCAATGTAAAAAGTCTTTTAAAAGCAAAAGGTACTATGCAAAAGCCGTGATGCTATGAATTGCCATTATTAATAATAGGTTCATAATTACTTTTGCTGTAGTAGTAAGTGAAAGCCTCTCTGGGTGGGTGATGACTGGGAAAGTGGGAACTATTATTAATGGAGCTGCCAGCTCCTGTTACTGGCTCCACTGACATAATATTTCTCTCTGGGAATCCTTTGACAAATCAGCTGAATTTCCTATTCCCTTGCCCTAAGCGCTGTAAATTTGATCCACATGTCTCCAGTGTTGTTTCTGTAGATTAATAATGGAGAGGGGGGAGGGGCGCGGCCCGCACAAGGGCTCTCCCAGCTGTTTGGGCTGTCTGTGGGTTTCAGCTTGTAGTTGGGGTGGTTTCCTCTTTTGTTTCACTTGCATTAGTGCTTACAGCCAGCTCGTCTCTGTGTGTTTGGTTACTCAGCTGTCAGAGTTTCTGCTGCAGGGAACAAGGCGCGGCAGGGGGCTGCTCTGGGAAGAGTCCAATCATATCCTCCCCCTCCTCCCACGGAAAAAAAGCTTTGAAGCGGTGCTTTGCCAAGTCAGCGCTGGATGTGGTGGGAGGGGTCCCTGCCATGCAGCAGGGGCAAAGGAGATTGAGAGGGGGCCGGCCACGGCCACAGCAGCATGGAGGAGGACAGGGGGGCCTGGGTCAGGGGAAGGGCAGGCGAGGAGGGCAGGACCGACCATCAGCTGCGCCTGCGGAATGGTGGCCAGGACGTGGGGGGGAGGAAGACTGCCGTGCGTGTTCGCCCTGCAAAGAGAAACACACAAGGCTCAGCTCAGGGGTGACTGTGGGTGACACGGGCAGTAATAATACAGCTGCGTTGTCACACGCACCAGCCGTCAAATAGGGACCACCGTGAGTGAGCCCCTGGAGGTATGTTTGTTGGACTCTGGGCTCTTAGAGGGTCAAGTGTACACATTCTCGAGCCAGTCCTACCCGATTGGAATCCTAGCTCTAGCACTCATCTGAGCAAGTTATTCTGACTCTCTGAATGTCAGTCCCCCGGTATCTAGAATGGAGACAGCAGTGGCCATCTCGTAGGATCGTGGAAAGAATAAGGGAGACAGTGCGAATAAGGCCTGCGTTCCCAGCACAAAGTGAAAACAGCAGCAGCGGCACTCGAGAGAACTTCCTTCGAGCCAAGCGCTGGCCCGAGCACTGACCTCCAGTAATACGGCGAGTTAACCCTCGCCGCAGGCGTGGGAGCCAGGGACGCTCGTCATCTCTAGGTAACAGATGCGTACCTGACACAGAGAGCAAGGAACCTGCCCAGGATCACCCCGCTGGTGACGGCCCCAGCCCTCCACGCCGAGGCCCTGTCTTAGGCTCTGCTGCACCTGTTGCTGCTGTTGTCCTTGTCACACATATCACACGTGTTCAGGACAGGGAATTCTAACCCAGACGTGGCCACATCCCAGGGCTCTCCAGTTATATCAAGGAATTTTAAGAGATTTTTCCCAAAAGTGACTGATTAAATTCTTGTGGGTATTTTTCTTTAAAAAAAAAAAAAAGCTTGCTGGGGTGGAGAGTTGGAAAAAGATGATGTGGCAATCAAAGAAACAGCAGTTACCAAAGGCCGGGAATCCCTGTTCTAGGTTCCAGCTGCAGCTAGAATCTCTGTGGCCACGTTCTCTGAGGAACCAACATGTAATTTTAAACTAGTCTGATTTTGCTTTTCTGGTGCTTTCTAAGAAGCCACACGGTGAGTTGGAGAAATTCGCAGGCTGTCACCCTGTGGGATTGATTCTGACAGCTCTGCTCCACGGCTGTGGACGTGCTAATGAAAAACACTAATTGGACTTGGCCAGTGGCTGGGACACGTCCCTTTCTTGGAGTGGAAACGCAGCATCCCTTTCGAGTGATTGCTTCTAGCACAGGGAAGGGAGGGGACTGTGAGGGTGGCACTGCCTTTCGGCGGGCAGGATGCGCATTTACACCTGACTCAGCCACCCCTGAGCTCCGCAGAAACAAAGGCAGGTCTCTTTGTCTCCCTGGAACCCCGAACGCAGCGCAACGCTTGAGCCGAGTCTAGTCCTCTGTAAATGTTCAGCGAGTGAGTGAATGAGTGAGTTCTCATATGGCCCCCCATCCCAAGAAGGCCAGTTCCTCGGGCAACTCCCCCAAAGGATGGTCTCCGCTTGCTTAAAACCACAACCTCAAGTGGGCCACTTCTCATTCTGGTCCCCCACAGCACCGTCCAGAGTAAAAGGTTCTGCATCCTCAAGGCTCAGAGAGGTTTACCCGCGGACCCCCACTCTGTCAGAAGGGGAGCGGGCGGGGCCTGCGGAGCATCCCCTGCTTCCCGAGCGTGACTTGTCTGCCTCGTTCCCCACAGGTGTCCTCTCCCTCCCCGCGTACTTCAGCCCCTACAATGGCGGGTCCCTGGGCCACGACGAGAGAGCCGACGCCTACGCCCAGCTGGAGCTCCGGACCCTGGAGCAGTCCCTCCTGGCCACCTGCGTGGGCAGCATCTCGGAACTGAGTGAGTGCGCAGGCCCGTCCAGCTGGGTGGTGGAGCAACAGAGCGAGGCTCTGAGGGGAAGGCAGGGAGAGCGCGGCCTCTGGGCTCAGCCACCACCACCACCTCCTCCTCCTCCTCCTCCTCCTCCTCCTCCTCCTCCTCCTCTGTGTGTCTTGCCTTCCCTGAAAGCTAGATCCCTGTAGACCACAGGCTGCAAACTGGTGGCCTACGGACATGTATGGTTTGGCCAGCATACGGACTTAGTCACACACAAATCAGGATTTCTGGTTTCTCTTGGAAAATCACATGATCTAGCAACACCGCTCCCATTCCTGCACGGCAGCGACCAGTGGGAGCTGAGGGGCAGTGCAGTGGGTGGCACACATTCCCCACTTTGCCACACACCTGGTTGTCTCATACCTGGCCATCTCACTCCCTCTACCTGCCTGGCCCCAAAGGATCTGAATTTGTAACTGGAACTCTTTCTTGAAGCCTCAATATGGCAAAGGAAAGATGACAGCGGAGCTCCTCCGGCTGAAGGAGGGTGTGGTCGGGTGGCCTCTGCCAGGACATGGGGCACAGTTGGAAACCCTTGGCGTAGGTCCTTACCATCCGACAGCTGCTTGAAAGTGTGTCAGCAGACGTGAAATCCCATGCCATCTCTTGAGCTCTCCCTCTGGTTACCCCAGTTAATGTTTGAGAAATCAGACTGTACACTCTGCCTTCTTAATTCCCCTGCGTTCTGTTGGGACCACCCGGTGCAGGGCAGTGACACACACCAAGGGTCCTATAGCACGTGGCATGGAAACCGTGTCTCTGCCCCAGTCTTCTCCATCTGTGATTCCCTTGAGTGTTCTGGCCCTGAACAGCGAATGACCCTGTTTGTTTCAGATGCAGCTTCCTCCCTCCGTCCATTCTTCTTCCCCCTTCCCAGGACAGGAAGCGAAGGTGCCCAGTTCAAGGACACAGAGCAGATCCGTAATAGGGCTGGGAGAGAGGGCGGGATTTCCTGCCTCCTGGTGATGTTACAGCGTTTAGGGCCTGCACATTGCCACCTGGGTCCCCCGCCCCTTGAGGGACCCCACAGGAAGTAGGCTCCGGTGTGTGGCTTGATCTCTGTCCCTGATAAACATCTCCTGGACCACAGGCTGTCTCGGGGCTGTGCACAGTCTGTGCTTTGGTGAATTCTCCTGCCGTGAGGAGAGGGAGGGACATACACAGCCCTCAGTCCACTGGAGAGCACCTAGGTTTTACTTTGCTTTTGAACATTAAATGAGCACCTACAGTGTGCAAGGCACCATGCAAAACATTTTACTCACTTTATCTCATTTATTCCTCAGAACTACTCAGTGAGGTATGTCCCAATGAGAGAACTGAGACTTAGAGCAGAAGAGTGATGTTCCCCAAGTCATGCGGCCAGTAAGGATCAGAGCAGGGACCTTGACTGCAAGGGTGTCTGGCTTTATGGGCCACACTCTTAATCTCCCAGGGCTATGGGCTTCCTGGACAAGGCTAGCAACCTGGTCACCAGCATCTCAAAGTAGCAGGGATCAAGGTCAGGGCTGGTCCTTGGCCTCTTCTCATGGTGGCCCCTCCGTGTCCACCACAGCCCCAGCCAGGTGCAAGGAGGAATGTTCAGAAACTTCCCTCTGGGGAAGAGCTTGACATCCTTCCATCCCTACTGGTCAGCCCAGGGACCAAGCACCGAGTCCTCGGCTTTACCCTCTAAAACCACCCTGAGATTTAGTTGGCTCCTTTCACCACCTCTGGTGCTACCAGCCCAGCCCAAGCCTGGCCATGCAAAGCATAAATGGGGTGATGTCACTCATCTGCTCAGTACCTGTGCCCTCCACCCCGCCCCCACGGCTTACACTCAGTAAAACCCAAGACCCTCAACACCGGCCAGGATCCCACACGTGACCTGGCTTCATCCCCTGCTCCTCGTATCCGGTTCACCGCGCTGCAGCCACCCGGCTTCCTGGCCAAGTGCCCTCCCACTCTGGGCCTTCCCTCTGCCTGCAGCATTTCCCCCCAGAGACCCAAACACATCAGTCCTTTGCTTCTTCAAGCTTCCAATGGCACCTTCTCAGACAAGCCTTCCCTGAGCTCCGCACCCTCGTTCCACTGCCTCCCCTCGTGTGGTCTTGGTTTTATTCAAAGCACTGATCACCACTTGACATTTGTTACATATTTACTTATAAATAGTTTGTCATCTCTCTCCTGTTGGAATGGCAGCTTCATGAGACTAGAGATTTTATCTCTTGTGTCCACTGCTGTATCCCCAGTGCTTAGAACAGCACCTGATGCTCAGTGTGTGTATGTGTGTGTGTGTGTGTGTGTGTGTGTACGCATGCATGTGAGCGTGTGTTAGAAGAAATGAGGTCTGTCCCACCCAATGTCTGTCTCCTAAAACTCTCCAAGGATCGGTCCACATCCTGGCCCAGCCACTCCTCAGGGCCGAAAGGAGACGCACCCTCATCGCCTGTCTTCACAGACAGCGGAACAGGCTGAGTCCCGTGCCAAGATGGCCTGCCCCTCCCTCTGAAACCAGGGTTTTCGGTAACCCACTGTGGAGGAGGGAAGAGACAGGTGGAGGCAGATATTGCACTTTCTCTCTCTGAGACTAAGGAGCTTAATGAGGCTAGTGATACTTGGCGCTGAGCTCCTCGGACCTGCCAGCGTATCCCGGGTTTGACACGCGTCAACTCCCTGCACCTCGCCAAGACCAGCCTGCCAGGTAGGGTAAGAAGTTTCTCTCTCGTATCAGGCCCAGCTTCCCAGGGAGCACGGGCACTTGTGTTTGCTCTGTCCCTCCCTACCCATGAAAATTTTAAAGGGAGAGAATAAGAAATAAGAAAAAAATAAAACACCTCTTTTTAAAGACAGTCAGATATCATAGGCCTTATTTTGAAGACAGTGCTAAATTCCAGACTCTCGCCTGCTGCTTTTATTTGATGGCTCATAATGAGGGTTGGGAAGACCAGAGTGAAACCTGCAGCACCTCTAATAAAGTCTCTCACGGTTAACAAGGGGTAAGGACTTGTTTTTCCTTGTCTGGTGGGTGTTTCTGGGCTTCAGACTAAGGTTTCACTGAGCTTAGGAGCAACTGATTCTCATGTACAAGGAAGTTCAGGAGAAGCTCTGAGTACCCACCTGTGCTAACCAGAGCCCAGCCAAGCCCAGACCAGGGCTTCTCTCAAAGTAGCTCTGAATGAATGTCTAGAAAAATGAAATAAGACATGTAAAATGCAAGCCTAATTTTTAAAATTATTATTAGATTAGCTAGACATAAAATTACTGTCAAGTTGCTATGGAAGTTTTTTTTTTTTTAAATCACTCTCAATTTCCGAAATTAACTTGTCATGAACCAGTAGGTTTTGTGGGCCTGTCCCGGGTCACAGTCCACACTTTCCGCAGCAATGGTGCAACGGCCAGGAACGTGCATTTGGGAAACCGGGACCCCAGTTCAAGCCCTGGCTGATTCACTTACTAGCCGTGCAACTGGGACAGATCATTTAACTTCTGGGAGCTTGTTTCCTCATCTGTAAGTTGGAAAAACCCCCCTGTACAGGGCAGTTGTACAAGTTAAATGAGATTTTGTCTATTTTTTCACATCTGTCACAAAGCCTATACAACATAGTGGCAGGGAGGAAAAATCACCCTAGGAGAACATCCCAAGCAAGCTGCTTCCGTTAGCCATAGGTGGGTCGCAGAACTGTAAGCTTTTAGACATCTGATCAGAGTTGTCTGAGGGCATCTGTCTTCCTGGTCCTTGAGAGAACCCGACCACAGCAGGGCTTGCATGGAGGAAGCTGGGACCTCCATCTCCAGCTGCCTGCAGTTTCCCTGAACCTTCAGGGGTCTCTGTCTGTTCCCAGCTTTTCTTTTAGGAAACCCTTAGGAGGAGCTTCCATTTCTTTCTTGATTTCCTTGCCTGCATTCTGGCTGGAAATGTGCTACCAAAGGGTTCTCACCAATAACAATAAAACAACAATAAAAATAATTAATGATAATGACTTCTACCTTGTCGAGCCTTTGAAATGATGTTTCAACAGGATTTCTCTTTGATGTTATCACAGACTCTTTGGCTTCTCCTCCTTGTGGTCCTGTGGTCCTGCCAAGAGTTATGACATTCAGGCCTGGAGAAACGAGAGCCAGGTTTCAACTTACTGCAGCCGACCTAGCTGTACAGCTAGCTGCTGTGAGGCGGGCTGGCCCAGTGGTTGTGACACCAGTTTCTACCACCCAGAAGCCTGAGGGCAGGGCTGGGATCTGGCATTTCAGGGCTCAGACTCCTCCTGTCCTAGGAAATGTGGGGCAGCGTTCGACTGTAGGCAGTCGTCCTGGAAGGAAGAGCTGCACAGGATAGAGGAATGATAATAATAATAAGACAATAATGACCGTGTTACATTTAGCATTAATAATAGTGTTATATTTAACCTTACCGAATATTTACTCTGGTGAAGCGTGATGTTAAGTGCTTTGCATTTATTATTTCTTTGAGTCCTCAAAATTGGCAGGGTAAATACTATTGTTTCCATTTTACAGACGAGGAAACTGAGGCTCTGATGATTGCATAAGGGAACACACACTGGAAGGAGCAGAGCCCTGATTTTGAAGCCAGGCATGTCTGATTCAAATCTATGCTCTTATTAGTTTACATGATGGTTTTCAAACCTGAGCAGGCATTAGCATCACGGAGGGAACTTTCACAAACTACAGGTGCCCAGGTCCTGCCCAGACCAATGACATCAGAACATCAGGGACGGAGCCGGGTGTGAGGAACTCACTGCTCACAGCCCTCTTAGCCCTGGGGTTTGCCGGGAGCACGCAGCGCAGGCAGCTGGACCACAGCAGCAGGGACAAACAGAGTCAGCAGTACAGGTGGGAGTGAGGACCCACGGCTGGGGGGAGGGAGACAAGGAAGACTCTTTCCCCATGGAGGTCTCCAATTCCGGGGTGTCATTTGTCCCTGCTTGGAAACCAAACACCGTCACTGTGGCTGTCACAGGAGAATTTGGCAGCTACTGAGCTCCTGTCAAGCCTCACCAGAGTTACGGTTAAAGATGAATTCATAAGGCTGTTTCTTCACTCATTCTCCAAATGTCTTCTGCGTACCTGGTATACAGCAGACCCTGTGCAGGGCTCTGGGGACACAGCAGAATGGAGCACGGGGCTCCGGAAGCTGCGTGAGGAAGGTCGATGGAATGAACGAATGAACTGGGTCTGCCATACATCTAATAGCACCTCACTGCGCAGATGAAAACCTGTTTGCTTGTCAGCCGTGTCCCCAAGGCTCCCTGTAAGGAGCCGCCACAGGCGGGGGTGAAGCTGAGCTGCTGGGGAGGCCGCCCTGGGTTCCCAGGCCTGTGGGGAACGGGAAGGAGCCACTTCTGGAGCGGAGGTGCCTGCAGGTGCCGGGGCTATTTCAGCCTCTCCTTTCTCAGCATTGTGGCCTCATACAATGATGGAACGTTTCCTGTCGGGGCTGGTAGGATATTGAAAAGGCTTAACTTGGGCAGAAACATAACACAGGATATGGGGACCTGAGACCTCACAGACTCCAACAGGGCAGGCCGCGGCCCAGGTCACAGTGAAGTTCACGGACTTTGGAGTCAAGCAGGCCTGGATTCAAATCTAGACTCTACCATTTACGAGCTACGCACCCATGGCTAGGTAACACTGTGTGCATCGTGGCATCCCAGTGACCAGAACACCTGCGGTCTGGAAACATTTGTTGACCATAAAAGCCTCAATTGCTTTATCTGTTAAATGGGAATAATACTGACCCCCTAGCATTGTAAGGATGAGATTCCATCCCATTTCTAGGGAATTGCATGTGTGGCACACAGTAAGCCCCTACTGGGTGGTGGTAACCGAGGTGACGAGGGTGGAGGGACCTTCTGTGCTGGCGTACCTGGGGCTTGGCACAAGACAGCCAGGGGAGGATCACTGGACAGGCTGGTGTTGGCTCTTAGAGGCTGGGAGAGGAGACCCAGAGAGATTCCCTCGGTCCAGGAGCTGGGGAGAGGCCCGTGTGGTGGCGGAGAGAGTGGATATGTTGAAAAAGAAACCACATTAGCATAAGTTCTGGAGGGGACAGGCCCTGCCAGTGTTCAATTCAGCTGTTAGGGCAAGGCGGGAAATGAAAGGGAAACTAAATTGCTATTGTGTGTCTAGGTGACAGTTTCCACCTCCGCCTGTTGGCTCGGGGTAAACAGTAATTACCCACTGAGGCGAAGGGAGCTTTCACCGGGAGCGTCCTTGGAAGAATGTGGGCTGTGAACTCAGACTCTTGTCTTCTTTTCTCTTCCTCCCTTTCTGCCCTCCCTGCCCCCACCAGGTGACCTGGTCTCCCGCGCCATGCACCACATGCAGGGGCGCCACCCGCTGTGTCCGGGCTCCAGCCCTGCCCGCCAGGCCCGCCAGCCGCCACAGCCCATCACCTGGTCCCCTGACGCCCTGCACACGCTCTACTACTTCCTGCGGTGTCCACAGATGGAGTCCATGGAGAACCCCAACCTGGACCCCCCGAGAATGACCCTGAACAATGAACGGTAGGGATCTTCCTTGGGCCGAGCACCTGGTGGGACGTGCTTCCAAATGTGTGTTGACTGACTGACGACTGACCACCGACGGGGTGAGGAAGGTGCCCTGGAGCTGGCCCGCGTGCCTATTAGGAGGCCCGGGAATTCAGTCGGAGGAAGGCCGGGCCTCGCTACAGTGGGGTCACCGAGGCTTAGAGTATGGGCTTCAGCCTCTGCCGACACTAGCACCCAAGAGCTGCGCTCTCTGAAATTCAGCTGCCTCTTCGTAAGATGAGATGGTGACACGTACCGGGAAAGGTGGTAGTGTGAATCGAGTGAGCTAGTGCTCTGAGGAAGGTACTTAGGACAGGCGCTGGGTGGTAACTGGCCCAAGGTGACTGGCTGTCACCTCGTTGATGTCCCTGCTGTCTTTGTGTTGTCAGGGATACTGGGCATGTTTTGCTTTATTCACTTAGTTTACAGATGAGACCGTCATAGCCCTGCAGTTCTTTGAACTCCAGCAGGTTAGTGCTCGAACAGCCCCAGGACCCAAGCCTGCAGCTCCCAGTCAGGTGGCCTCTCTACAGGGTCCCAGCCTTTTCCAGCAGGAGGCCAGGCTGCTAAGAACAGATGTACAGGTTGTGTACTGCACAAGGGGACTCAGAGTGGTGCATGAGTAGGAGATACGCATAGGGCCACGTCAGCCTGAGGACGGGATGCCTTTAATAGTTGGTCTACTTAGAGGGCTGCCTTTTTGGCATTTTGTCTCTAGAAAATATGCTTTTTTATAATTTGCTCAGAACACCATATGTGCTGGCATGAGCCTCGCCTGGAGGGCCCCGCATGGCCACTCAAGATAAGGTCTGCCCGTGGCCTCAAGAGTTGTGTGCATGAAGGCCCAGGGAGTGGGCAAGCCTTGTATTTGGTTTAGGAAGCCCCCTCTGCGTACGTTTCACCACACAGCAGGGCCCAGGAGAGGCAGGGGAGCCCAAAGGACCCGGCACCCCGTCTGGAGGAAGGTGATCGGAGAGCTCAGTATACGGAGTGCTGGGGGCGCTGCAGTCCTCCCGCCCGGCTGCCTGTTGTCTTTGGGTGGCGCTGGGTCTCATCAGCTCCGTGGTCCACGGCCAGGCCCACTTCTCCAGTGCCTCCAGGGTCCCAGAAGACGAAGGTGCCAGCGGCTTTATCGGGCATTGACTATGTGCTGGGCACCGTGCCGAGCCCTTTGCAGGGGGCTGCTCGCTGAATTCCCACACCACCAGGAGGGGGTGCTCTTCACAGCCCTTCTCTCAGAGGGTAAGTGGAGGTGCAGAGAGACTCTATAACCGGCCAGGCCACACGGGCCGTGCCCCTGGTGACCATGCGCACACCGTCTGTCGTTAAGAAAAATGTAAAGCAATGGTGGCCCAGTACATGCACACAGTCCCTGTAAAGGCCACCACTGCTGTTATTGTTACTCATTCCGTTATTATGTCGCCACTGTTTTATCTCTCTGGGAGTTGGGGGATAAATGCAAGGCCGAGCAGGGCCACCTGGGCCTGACACAGAGCACGAAGGCCGCAGGTGCAGCCCCGGGTGTCCTGAAAGAAACATCCAGTGGGAGGTGGGGCTGGAGCAGCCCCTGCGCCCCAGCTGTTTCTGCTTTGTGGAAAAGCGTTGTGGTTGCAGGAGTTGGCTAGGAGGAGAAAGGGCAGGGAACACATCTGGGGAGGAGGCGGCGGAGGAAGCTGCTTGCTGTAAGGTCCCCGAGGGCACTGGGCCTAGGCCTGGTCACCCAAACAAAGGTGGCTGGGAGGAGAGGGCCAGGAGCCTTCCTCGGGCCTCCTGCCCTGGGCTGGGCCGCTGGGCCCTCAGGCTGGGACCTGGCTGTTGGCCACAGGGCTAGCAGACCCGCGGGGCTGGTGTTTCTCTGCTGGCACTTTCCATGACCCCCTAGGACATCTTTGTCATGCCCCCTGGCTTTCCTCTGGGACGGTTCCCAGCCCCCATACTCTGACATACAGCATCGGGTTCTTTGTGACCCGAGTTGCTTGTCCGTATGTGGTTGCACCAGCTGAGCTTGCATAGCAATGCACACATGTGCATGTGTTTAGATAGCTATTTATTTTGAAACCACACTGTCTGCGGCACAAACAAGTTGGTAGCAAAGGTATTTTTCCATGAATCATTTCAAATGAGTATTAGATATGTGGGGATTTGGAACCACCATTAGGAAAAAAAAGAATCCAAAATTTTTAAATTTTGACACTGAAAGGACACCCTAAAAATACCAGGCAAGCAGACAGCCCAATGGCTTCTGATGGCCTGGCCCCTGGCTGCGAGCAGATCCTGCCACCCCTTGGCTCACTCCACCCCAGAGGCCGCAGAGAGCCTTCCTGGGGGCACTGAGCTCATGACACCACAGCAGGCTGGGCTGGGCCCACTCCCCCTGGAGACTCCACCACCCCGACATCCTTACCAGAGCTCTGAGGGAAACCTTCTCTCCTGCTACAGAAAGTAGCTGGAGGGTGCTGGGGTTCCAGGGAGACAGATTCGCTTTTGTGAGTTTGGGGATGTCTGACTGTCTCTCCTTCATTTCCCTGAAGCTCATTCCTCTCCTCCGCCTGGGAGCAGAGGGGACTGAGTCCACCCAGCCAGAATTAGACAGCGACTCTCATTTCAGTTGTGACAGTGGGTGTCTGGCCCCGGAGGCCTTCTGTGTGGGGACTGATGGCTCTCTGGGTCTGTTTCGGATTAAGTGACCTCCTCCCCTGCCTCACACATGTTGGGGAGGGAGCCCAGTTTGGTGACGTGGCTTTGGCAGCATGGCACCCTTAACAGTGCCACTCAAGTCTGTGCTCCTGTATTTCTGCTTTGAAGAAACATAGCCAACTCCTGCCCATTAGGGGCCGTGTGCGACCACAGCCACGCTGATACAGGGAGGTGACACGTGTTTATCCCTTTTGCGTGGGGCTCATTGTGGCATTCCCTGCTAAGCCACGTGCTCTTCCTGCACCGTTGGGTGAGGCTCAGCATCTCTCCGAACAAGGGCCTTTCCCCAGGGCTGCCTGCTCTGGGTTTGGGTGGGGAGACGATGGGAGGAATTGCAGGGACAGCAGGAGCACAGGGTGGCGAGTGGGACAGCTTGGTAGGGAACAAGAAGACTTCCTCATGTCATCCTCTCTGCTGCTGGCAGGGAGCCTGGGGCATCCGTGGACAAAGCACAGGCCTTAGGGTAGAGGCCTGGGCTCAGGTCCATACAGGGCCCCTCCGTGCCTTAGGCTTCTCACCTGTAAAGTGGGGCTGTATAATTCTGTCTGGGGGGATGAAATGAGACAACATATGCTCTTCCTTTTAAAGGACATTTCTGTTAATACCTACTTCTGTTTCTTTTATGCCCACAACACATCAGCAAGGGAGGTGCCGTCATCACCTCCATTTTGCAAATGAGGACAGGAGGCCGGAGAGCACCCAGCCGGGACCTAGCTGGGTGAGGGTTTGAACCAGGTCCCTCTGACCTCAAAGCCCTTGCCTTTCCCTGTGGCAGGCTATGGCTTTCCCGACTGGCTGCTGAGACCTGGTCCTACAGCTCTAAGACACCCTGGGTGGGCCCTGGTCTTTGGGGCTACCTCCTCTGGGGCCGTTCCAGCCACCTCCCTTGTCGTCCGGGGTAAGCACTGCAGCTGGGCCCTCTCGGGTGCCTTTCGCACTGGCAGCTTTGCATCCCGGGCACCGGGCAGGCACAAGGCAGAGTCTAAAACACAGGATTAGTCACAGCTGCTGCTCTGCAGGGTGTGTCGTTACCCAAGATCAAGCTCAGAAAGTGAAAGAACCTCCTGTCAGGGATCTAGGAGGTTGCCCAGGGAGATCGGGGAGCCTCCTTCCCAGAGGCTGGGGGGAGGATGGACAACCATCTGGTTAAATGTGGCCCTTGCTGGTCATGCCTGCAGGCAGAGGGACGGGCTGACTGGAGTAGGATCCCGGGCAGAGATATACCTCCTCAGTCGTCGCTCTCCTGGGGAACAAGGAGTCCAGGGAGGTAGGGAGGAAGACTGCACAGACATGCAGGAAGGCAGGAAGCCTGCCAGCTCACTGGCAAATTGCTGGAAGAAAACATCACCAAGCAGAGAAGATGGAAAGAGACATACAGTCCTAGGTGGAGAGGGGCCGAGGTAGACAAGAAGTGACCGCTTCTCTGCATCAGAGCTGGAGCGCAGGAGGGCTCCAGAGTGCATTTACTGTTCAGCAGCAGCAGAGAAGCCAGACTCTTGAGGAGTGGCCGGGCAGGGAGCATGGGAATAGCAGAGGCCACTGGTCCACGGGGATGGGGGTGGTCCATTGCTTACACCCCAGGCCCAGGCCCCTGCCGCTCTCCCCAGTCCTGCATCATGCCCCTTCGTGGAAGAGTCACACTCAGAAGGTTTGGGGCCTGCTGGTGTGTGGGACACTAAACCAGGAGGAGCCTGGGGACCTACCCAGAGTCTGATTTGGGGTAGAGCCTAGAAACATCTGGTGTCATGATTCCTTAGCCAGCCGAAACCGCCCAATCTCAGGAGGGAACTGCTATTCAAAGGTGTGTGTTTGAGGTCAACCTTGCCACTTTCATGACCTTCAACCAGTCACTTAATCTCTTCAAGGCTCGGGTTCTGTAAACAACTAGCATTTAGGCCTTACAATTGCCTGTAGAGTATGAGGGCTGAACAAGTTAACATACTTTTAGAAGCATGCCTGGAACACAGCAATGCCACCTGAGTCTGAATCAGCTCTTGTGATTATTGACATGGTGACTTGTGTCAGGCAGGGGAGCGGCATATGCAGAGCACGTGTGGCAAGAGGAAACGGGGCACCCAGGAGAGGCAGGGGAGACCCCCCTGGTGCAGAATGGAGCCGCAGAGGTAGTGGACCCTGTGGGCCAAGACAGGCAGAGGGCCGAGCTGCTGGTCGAGAAGGTCTTGCTCCCAGTAGTCTACTACTTGTGATTGGCTGGGCTTTATTTGCCCCTCTCCCCACTTCCCTTCTCAGGACCTGAACCCTTCCGAGAACGAGGGTACCAGAGGGTCCAGGAAGTGGCTCCAGACGCCCTAGTGTGGAGCAGTGTGATGTGTGGCCCTGCATCTAGACAGGTTCAGGAGGGGCCAGGTGTAGGTGTGATACCAACCTTTGTCCCCAATTCCCATGGAGCTCTTTTTGCTGGGGCTACCGGAGCAAGCAGCTCCTTTTGCTCAGGGTCTGAAACCCTTGAATGGATGAGATCCTGGCAGAAGATAAGTGTGTGTCCAGCTCAGCTCTTGGCTGCCCTGTTCTGTGTCTCACTGGCCAAGAAATTTCCAGCAAGTACATGAACAGAATTTAGCAGAGCCAAGCCAGCCCAGGGCCAGCCCTTGGGACTCCATCCCGTCCATCTGGGGATTCTGAGTCTGCCCTAGGGGAGGAGGCGCCCATGAGCCTCTTAGGTCATCCCAGAGATGTTATGTCTCTGCTGCCTTCTGGCAGTGTGACATGTCAGCCATCCTCCCGGGCCTCAGTTTCCTCACTGGTAAAATGGTGAACACAGTCAGATGACTATTGCAGTAAACAATAGCTCGGAGCCTGGCACGTAAACAGTGCTTGTGAAGTGGTGGCTGCCATCCTCCTCCTCCTACAATGATCATAAACACGTTTGGATGACATGTTTGACACTCAGAGTAGGCTGTCTTCACTGAGGTATATGACACTTCCTAAAATGTGATTTCAAGTGCTATCTGGATCAGTAATACAACCAATACTACTCCCTGCTAACATAGCCACTACCACTGTGACTAATAATAATAATAATACAACCACTGAGATTGCGCCTCAGTTTACAAGCACAAACACTACTACTAATTATAGCTAGCAGTACTGGGCACGCATTAAGAGACAGATGCCATCTTAAGTGCTTTACTTGCTAACTCATATTTCTCCCGGTACTTCTGTTGTATATTTCAGTAGATAAAATACAGTGGAGAAGGGATAGACGAGAAAGAGAGTGGCTTATGTGACTGAGTCTCCAGACTAATGAGGGAGACAAAAACAAGACGGAAGTAAAGAATGAGCAAAACCACCAGACAGTGTGAGAGGAAGCTTGGCCACGTGAGGATGCATTAGGTCAGCCCTCAGGCTCTGGGGCCTGCATGGATTCAAATCCCAGCCCTGCCACTTGCGACCTGGGTGTCCTCAAGTGTGTCAGCCTCTGTGCCTCAGTTTCTTCTTCTTCATAGAGGATTAGTAGTGCCAAACTCAGGGATGTCTCGGGGATTGATGGAGGTCATATACGTAAAGCACTTAGAATAGCAGCTGGCACAGGGTATCAGATATCATCATCACTGCCACCACCACCACCACCGTCACCATCACATTCAAGAGGGTGCCTGAGAAGACCTGAGTAATTGGGGGACGGCATCAGAGCAGACCTGGGGTTCTTAAACTTGGCCTCAAAGGACAGCCACAGAAGACTGGGAGAGGTGCGTGGTGAGAGCCGCAAAAGTCACAGGAAGACTTTTGTTCTTTCCAAGCACATATTTCACAACAGAAATGGATCTGCACTTTAATACAAAAATTAAGTTTGTTTTTTTTTTAAGCCATCACTGATTATTGTTTATCTAGGCAAACGCTTCGAGGTCAAGCTCTAGGTCGGTGGTTTCCCAGCAGGGAAGTGCATCCTCAGAGGTTCTATGCCCCTTTTCTGGCTCCGTGATCCAAGCAAGTCACGTTACCTTTCGGAGCCTCCGTTTCCTCCTGTGTGAGGTGGAGACCCAGGCGGCGCCTGCTTCGTGGGGTGGCTCCCCGCGTTCTGGGGAAATGCCCCTGGCACAAGCGCGGTCCCACATCAAGGCGCCTCTTTGTTCCATTCCAGATGCAGAAGGGAGGCTGTTTCCCCCAGACAAGCACTTTACATAAATAAGACGTGCCCGGGGAGAGGCTGTACGTTCAGTCTAAAGAAACGGGCTCGTTAATCTTTTGCTCAGCTTGCGAAAGTGTTTTCTTATCAAATAATAGAGATGATGGCAGTGGTGGCTTCATGCTACTGACTTGTGAGTCTCTTAAATACCATTTCAAGAAGATTTGCAATGTTAAGCTCTTTTCTCTTTTCCTCTCCCCCTTTTTGTGCATTAAATTTCCATCTGTTTACCCAAAATGGAAGTAAATGAAATAAGAATAGCTATTGGGTGAATTAAATACTTATTTCCATGTATTCCCCAGACTGGCGTAAACAATAACTTCTGGAGTGACTTGTTCCTAATCCCCAGTGCACACAGGGAGCAGCCCCTTCCAGCCCAGGCGTCTCCCCTCAGTTTACCCTCTTTGTTTCCTCCAGAGCACCTTCCTCTACTGAAATTACCTTGCTGGTGTGTGTCCCTTCCTCACACCTCTAGAATGTAAATGCCATGGGTCTGCCTTGTTCCCACTATGTCCCCAGAACAAAGAACAGTCCCTGCATATAGTGGACTGTTAAATATTTGTTCAGTTAATGGATCTATGCAGTAGAGACTAGTGGTTAGGTTCTTTGGAGTTGGAAAGGCCAGGATACTGCCATCCCACATGGCCACACTAGCTGTGCGACTTTGGGCGAGTTATTTGATTTGCTGAGCCTTGGTTTCTCCAGCCTGCCAGGGAAAATGGCTGGCCCTACTTCCAAAGTTTTTTCATGGAGATAAATGAGATGATCACATGTAGAGGACTTGGCACAGAATAAGGTCTCATACACGGTAGCTGCTGCCATCAGTATAACTACTGTCATCGTAAACCTATGGAAGGACTAAAAGGACTAAGTTGTGTTTAATGACAAACAATCCAAAAACATGGATGAATTTAAAAATCACATCTATAGGGCGACAAAGCCATCCGAAAAAAAATTTTCATAAATAAAAATCATGTCTACTCCAAATGCATGTTTTCTCTCCCTCCCATATGCCCCTCCCGCCTTCAGTTTCTGCCCTTAATTCTGTCTTAACTCAGCCCCGACAGTAGCCTGGGAACCAAGTGAGCGGCAGAGAAGGTGAGGTAGATCAGATGTCACAGAGAACTTTGTAAGTGAGGACCATTTTGGACAGAGACCTCTACAGACTTTAGCTTTATCACAACCCACCACCCAAGGATTTTAAAGAGCTCCACAAACCGGATGTCAGTTACCTGTTGGATCAAAGACCAAGCAGACCGTGCGTCAGTCACTCTCGAAAGCTGGTGTCCCTGTGTCCCTGGCCCTGCACTTGCCGGCTTAGCCACGGTGTCTACGTGCAATGAGCTGTGATTGCTAAGGGTCGGGCTTGGGAATGATCTGACCTGATTTATTTTTATGTGGACTAGAAGCATCTAGAGAAAGCGTCACAGTTAATAACGCACTTTCAATATACGGCTCTCTGGTAAATCCTCGTGTGGACTCTGGGAGGAAGCCAGGACCATTCCCTTACAGAAAGCACACTGAGGCCTCAGGTTGGAGGAGGCAGACCTGAGCTCAGGCCTGAAGGTGTGATTACAATAACGCAGTGAATTCGGTTGTTTGGAGTGGTAAATCCCTTCCCCTCCCAGGAGAGGGAGGGCAAGACCCAGGAGCCAGGTCCCTGTCTCAGCCCTTTTCCCCAAGTGACAGGGGCATCTTGCTCTCAACACTTGGGGCCTCTTTCCCGACAGCGTGAGTTGGCAGGCTGTGGGTGGCCAACCTGCGGGTGGGCGTCTGCCCAGCATCCGAGAAGGAGCGAGCCAGGGATTCGGGGCAGGAAGTGGCAGTGCCAGATAACAGGGAATGGAGACAGGACAGGATCCTGGCCCGGCCTCTGACAAGTGCCTCCAGGGGCTGCCGTGACATACAATTTCCTGTCCCATTGTGGCACCCACCGGTCCTCGCAGAAAAGACGACTGGGAACTGCCGGCCCGGGGGCTTCGTTCGTCTGGAGTGTTTTTGTAACACGGGCAGCAACAATCCCCTTTGTCTGCAGCCTTGCCAGGATTCTCAGTGCAGGGAAATCCCAGCTCCAAAGGGAATTGATTTTTCTTTCCTAAGGAAGGCAGCTTCCGAGGCTGAGCTGAGCTGGAGGGTTTTCAGACCCTGAGGATGGGGGCGGGATGGGGGCGCTCTGGCAAGATCTGGAGCCAAGCGGGGCTGCTTTCTGGCTGGCTCCTACTGCCTGCCAGGCAGCTCTTCAGGTCTCTCCTCGCACAAGACCAGCCCGCCCCTGACAGCTGTGAGTTGCCCCTCCCGCACTGCGCTGCTGTAATATTTGCAGATTTGGGGGAAGAAGACCCTTAGGGGTACAGGGTGCACCCCCTGAGGCTTTCCCAGCCAAGTTCGGTGAGAGCAAAAGCCGGTGTTTGGGCAGAGTGGTGAAGGGGCAAGCCTTCTCTTTCACACCTTGGACCAACCTCTCAAAGCCTTTTCCGCGTTTATAAACTGCACTCTAAGAGTTACACCTCCCTCGAAGGGTGGCTGTGAGGGTCAGAGGTGACATATGCAAATGGCCTCATGCTTGCTTGGCCCACAGTAGACCTTCAGTACATCTTAGCAGTGTGGCGTTGATGCTCAGAAGCCAACGCCAGAGCATTCCCCGAGGCTGTGCTTGGGATGTGGGTGCAGAAAGCAGAGGCAGCCCCGTCCCAGGAGCTCGCGCTGTCTTTCCCTCTGTCTGGGCTGGAGCGCGTCCCCCCCACCCTGCCTCAACAGCTTAGGTCAAAACCACCACGTCAGTCAAGAATTTCCTCTTATACGTGCGCATCTCTGTCAGGCCTCAAGAGACCCCATGTCCCTGCCTCTTCCAGAAGTTTCTGGAAACCCTTCCCCCGACAGTCTGAATGGGTCCTCTTTCTGCCTCAGACTTTGGGGATGGAGAAGGCAGTTGCTGTGCGATTACACCTGGCCGAGTCCAAACAGGGTCACGTCTCCTGACAGTCCACACAAAAGCCCCCAGCCCTGCCCCGCTGCCCTGCATGTGTCTGTCGTGAAAGGACCCAGGACAGCTAAGCCTTGGGGTCCTGCCAAGCCTGCCCTGTTGGCAGAGGCTGATGGGTGGTGCAAGTGCCCTCGGGAGGGAGGTGTTTAAGCAGGCTGGAGGCCCTCGCCTGTCTGGCTTCCGTATGGTGAAAGAGCTTGTGGTCTCTGGTCAGCCACCAAGCACAGGAGAAGAAAGCAGGTCTCTGGCGTGTGGCGGCAGCGAGCCCTGTAGGTGAGGTGTGCCTGCCAGGCCAGGGAGCCGCTCCCCGGCAAGGTGGGAGAGGCCGGCTCTCACACCCCTCAGTCTCGGGTGTGTGGGAAGTGGAGATACCCTGGCCTGCTGGGGCAGCCGTGCCGGGGAGCCCGGTCCCGAGAAACGGGGCAGATGCTATGGACCTTGCCGGGCTGGGAGCCCTCCCTGCTGCGCAGGACAGAGTGGAGGAGGGTGGCCCGTGTGCAGCCTCCACTGGAATCTGTACCATCTCACCCACGTCAGATGCCACCTAGGGTCAGGCCCAGTCACCCAGGACCCTCCTCGGAGACTCAGGCCATGCTGACCTCTGCAGAGCCATGCTTGTCCTTTCCTCTCCCTGGCGACGGCTGCCACCTGACGCCCTAGCTGCCTTCCCAGAAACTGCCTTGGCCCCAGCCTGCTCAGCTCCCCCGGAAGTCGTTCCCAGTTGGAACATTCTCATGTGAAATGGCTGTCTTTTTATCTGGGAAGCACCGTCTTTGTTTCTGAAGAGAACCCTTTGCTAACACCCAAGCCAACTCATGCCTCTAGGAACGAAAGACAGAGTAGTTTCCCCCCTTCCTGAGGGAGCTCTGGAGCAGGAGCAGCCCCCGAGAACACGTTAGCACCCAGAGGACTTTGCCTCCTGCCTCTCGGGTGGGAAACGTGCCACACGTCTGTCGGTTCAGAACCCGAGTTTCTGCCGTGGGCTCTGTGCTGAGGGATGGGGAGACACCGTCCAGCAGAACAATCTCTGCCTTCAGAGAAGTTCCAGCCCAGGGCAGAGGGCAGATAAAAATACAAACTGAGTGATTACAAACCGGGTGAGTGCGGTGCTGGGTGAGGGAACAGGGCTGGCGGGCGGAGTGGGGACCTGCTTCAGGGTGGGTGGGCGGGGCGGTCTCCCCCGCTTGGAGTGGCAGGAGCTGGCAGAGGGGCCGCCGCATGCCCTCCTAACAGCACGGCGACCATATGTTCCGGTTTGCCCAGCACGGCTGTAGTTTACGCCTGGACTGTCCCAGTACTGGTAATAGCTCTATTTTTCCCTCTCAAAAGTCGTCCAGTTTGGGTGACAAATGATGGTTACTATGTCTCGTGCCTAATACCATCCCTAAGACCACGGAGATGAGCCAGGGCCGGCCAGCTCCTCCGAGTGACTGTGGGGTGTGCTCTGTAGGAGCTCGGGTTCGGAGCACGCTGCCTGGGCTCACGTCCCACCTCTGCCAGTCGACAGGTGTGTGACATGGGGCAAGCGACCTCACCTCTCCTGCCCTCAGTTTCCCCAGGCGTGAAACGGGAATAATAACAGTACCTGCTTCATAGGGCAGGTAGGAGGAGTGAGTGAGTCAGTAGGTAAAAAGGGCTTGACATAGTGCCAGGTGCTTAGCAAAGGCTCTGGAAAGGTTGGTTCTTGGTGTTTTCTGTTATTCCTGGGTGCCCTGATTGTGTCTCACATTCGACCTCCCTCCCCACGGCTGGCGGGAGCTGTTCGGCCGGGAGGAGGCAGCGAACGCACGCACAGCCAGTCGGGACGTGGCTGCTTCTCAGGCTGTGTCCACGCGAGCATCTGGGCAAGCTCTATCAGGGGCCTCTAATCTGTGCCAGATGAGCTTGAATAAGAAAAGTATTTTCCCCACAGACAGCCCAAAGCCCCGAGTCAAGTTGAAGTCACCTGAGCCCGAGGGGGGCTTCTGCCACGGGGTTGGCGGCAGTGTCGAGGCAGCCAGGTTGACGGGGAAGATAGGACAGGGGTCCGAAGAGAGGACCATGCCCGACTCTGACTCTAAGAGGAACCAAACCGTTCTGGTTTACCAAGCAATTCTAGAAAAATAATCACTCCAAGATGTGAGCTGCACTAGAATTGCTTCCTTTGTGCGGGGAGTGGACTCCGACTTCAGTGAGACAAGGTTGGTTTTGTTCCGCATGGGCGTTTTGGCTTGGTTTTAGGCCACGGTGGCTCTGCAGAAACCATAAGGAAGCTACGGTGAGGGCCCCAGAGCCGGCACTGCACAGCCAACCCCAGCCTTCCGAGAGAAGTCTCCGTGTGGAGCTGTCACTGGGTGGGAAAAGCTTAGCTTCTTTGCAAGTTCCCTATGGTGCCACTAGGCACCCCCAGCCCCAGCCCAGGGAGGCAGGGAGGGGCATGGGAGCAGAGAAGGGCGAGTCCAGGGGAAAGCAGCACATCCAACCTCGCGCTTGGCTCTGACTTCTGTTTTAGGTGGGGTGAAGCTGGTGGGAGAATTTAGGGCTGAGGGTGTGAACATCACAGCCATCCTCTCCCTTGACCATCATCTCTGGTTGGCCATTTCCTGGACTCCAAGGGTGCGCGCAGGCTAGGTGGGGCAGAGGGGAGCAGGCCTGAGGCAGGATGTACCTCGCCCGGCCCGTGCCCCAGAGCCCTGTGCGCTCGCGGCCGAGGGTAGGAGTTCGTCCATCTCCCCGTCTTCCCTGAGCTAAGCGCAGGCCTGGTCTCGAGGTCCTTCCCAGCGGTGGGAAGCGGCGCAGGGGGCACAGACCTGCTGACTGCAGACACTAGGCCTGCAGGCTGGGGACAGCGGCACGAGGCTTTCTTGTACCTGGAGCTCGGGTCGCACAGCCTCTGGTCACAGGCCTGCGCCCCATCTGCCAACCTGACTTGCCCTGAGGCCCCTGCCCACCCTAGGGAAGAACAGAGCCTGCTTTGAGCTGGAAATTGGAGGCGTTTCCTGTTCCATGTTGTTAAGACAGTGCTTATAGGACTGTAATCCCAATAAATCATATGCTTGCTGAGTAGGGCAGGGTTTATTTTTATTTTTTTCCAGGCTGCAGGGACCTCTTAAAACCGAGGCCTTAAGAAGTTTATTCTCTTTCATTTTTTTAAGGGGGAAAAATGATTTTTGCAGGCCTGGTCCTGTTAAGGCGCCTTATGCGACCCTTGGAGTAATACAATCGGGCGCATCTGTATGGTTAATTTAAAGAGAGATGATTATGGGCACCTGGGGCTGGCTCCCCTATTGCTGCTGAACTGGCTGTGTGACCTTGAGCGAGGCACTTAGCCTCTCTGGGTTTTCTTTTCCTCCTCTAGCAACGAGAGGAGAGGAGGTGGTAGGAGAGTTCCCACGTTCTTCGTATAAAAAGACCTGTTTTCGGCCAGGCGCGGTGGCTCACGCCTATAATCCTAGCATTCTGGGAGGCCGAGGCTGGCGGATTGTTTGAGCACAGGAATTCGAAACCAGCCTGAGCAAGAGTGAGACCCCCGTCTCTACTAAAAATAGAAAGAAATAAATCGGACAACTAAAAATATATAGAAAAAATTAGCTAGGCATGGTGACGCATGCCTGTAGTCCCAGCTACTCGGGAGGCTGAGGCAGGAGGATCGCTTGAGCCCAGGAGTTTGAGGTTGCTGTGAGCTAGGCTGACACCACGGTACTCTAGCCAAGGCAACACAGTAAGACTCCGTCTCCAAAAA